>CM038792.1:41787598-41975459 GCA_021764765.1 Vicia sativa
GCTCGTCACTGCTGTGTTACGAGCCACTTTATGGTTTCTTCCGTGTTACGGTCGTGGCGGGTGTGTTACGGTCGTAACACGCTTCATGATGGCTTACGGTCGTGGCAGGTGTGTTACGGTCGTAACACGCTTCATGATGGCTTACGGTCGTGGCAGATGTGTTACGACCGTCACAGCTACAAAAACTGTATCTTTTGACAGATTTATCTTTTTCTTCTGTTCTTTTGGTGCTTTCTTGCATTGTTTCATGTTTTCTTCTATTTTGAGCTAAGTTATGAATACCTGCAAAAAGTAATGACAATCTCGAAATATTCGGGAGTTAATCGGGTCAAAATAATACAAAACGGGTTAATTTCATGGAAAATAAACGATATGATTTCGTGTTATCATTAACCCTAGCTATAATTATGGAAGCCCAAGTTGAAGACTTTACTGCTTCTATATTATCAAGAAAACCCTGATACTGTGAGCTGCGCCTTTTCTGAGAAGAATAAAGAAGCAGACTGTAATTTATGTTTTTAGTTATTCTTATGAGCCAAGCAATTATCTGGTGATAAGTGACTTGGACTAGGATTTGGTTGTAAGGGTAGTTTATCACTCAAAGCTTTGAAGCACGAGTGTTGTGTCTCTTGATTAAAGCTTTGAAGCAAAATAAAGTATGTTTATTGAAGAATGTCTTCACAATTCTATTAAACAATAGGTTGATATCATGATTGTGATTGAGGAGTAGTAGGAACTCAGGTCTAAGTAGGACTTAGATTGAAGTTGCATTAGGTAGGTCGAAGTGAAGGAGATAAACCTGGTTGGTTTATTCTGAATAAATACTACTTATAGTGGATTTCCTCCATGGTAGCCCCAGGATGTAGGTGTAGTTACACCTGGTAAACAATTGATTGTGTTCTTTACTGCTGTTTAAATTACTGTGTGAATTGTTAACAGTTTGTCAAATACGGTGTCATAACATTCTCTGTGACATTACGTATCTGCTGTCAGAAATTTCAATTGGCATCAGAGCAGACACCCTGCTTGTTATTTCTGGGTGAGATCTAGGGATATTATTTTTTGGCGTTATGGACAAGGAAAGAGGATTTGGGAGTAGACCACCAATTCTGGATGGATCTAACTATGATTACTGGAAACCTCGTATGGTTGCTTTTTTGAAGTCACTGGACAACAAAGCTTGGAGAGCTGCTGACAGAGGATGGAAACATCCCATCAAACTTGAGAAAGATGGGACTACTAGCCTGAAACTTGAGGAAGAATGAATCAAAAAAGAAGAAGAGCTAGCACCGGGCAACTCTAAAGCATTGAATGCCTTATTCAATTGAATTGACAGAAACATTTTCAGACTAGTACATCAGTGTGAACTGGCCAAGGATGTTTGGGACACTCTCAAAACCACTCATGAGGGTACATCCAAGGTAAAAATGTCAAGACTTCAGATGCTCACCACCAAATTTGAGAATCTGAAGATGAAGGAAGATGAGACCATTCATGAGTTTCACATGAACATCTTGGAGATTGCCAACACCTCAGGAGCATTGGGAGAAAAGATGTTAGAAGAAAAGCTGGTGAGAAAGATTCTCAGATCCTTGCCTAAAAGGTTTGCAATGAAAGTGACTACTGTTAGTGTTTTTAGTTGGCATTAATTTTGGTAAAACTAGGCTATAGCAATGTCTTGATAAATGTCATGACATTCAGAGATTGAAGATAAATCCTACTTGCTAAGGATGTTAAAGAAACAATCGAATGGAAGCTAAGTGTCTTTGAAATTTGCGAAAAACGTACGATGTCATAACAGATGTTATGACATTCAGTGTGACATTCTGTTCTGCAGAATCTGTTTTTCCTGAGATTTTTCAGGAAGTTTGTTGAGCTGCTAAATTATGTTTCTTTGTTATTAGAAAGCATGCTCACGTGGCTGCTAGGTTAATCTTAGTTAAACCTAAATTGGTTGGTGAACAAACCATGTTTTTAGGATTAAATTAAGTGAACCCTAGCTATCTTTATGGAAGCCCAAAACTGAAGTTTCAGGACTGCTTCTATAAAAGGAATTCAACCCTTATACTGCTGCTGCGCCTTTTTGTACTGTTAGGAGAGTTAACAGTTGTATTGTGTAATTCTAGTATCTCTTGTGAGCCAATCAATTATCAATTGATAAGTGCATTGGACTAGGATTTGTTTGTAAGGGTAGTTTATCACTCAAAGCTTTGAAGCACGAGTGTTTGTCTCTTGATTGAAAGCTTTGAAGCGAGATCAAGATAGTTTATTGAAGTGTGTCTTCACAATTCAATTATTCAATAGGTTGATATCACTTTGTGATTGAGGGGAGTGAGAACTCGATCTAAGTAGGACTTAGGTTGAAGGCATTGGTAGGTTTTAAGTGAAGGAGATAAACTGTTGATTTATTCTGAGTTAATTCTACTAATAGTGAATTTCCTCCATGGCTTGGCCCCTGATGTAGATGTAGTTAGACCTTTGAACGGGTAAACAACTTATTGTGTTCTTCTTCGCTATTTATATTTATCGTGTGAATTGTTAACAAAGTGTCGATAGTGTGTCATAACATTCTCTGACATCACGATCCGCTGCCGTGAATTTAATTGGCATCAAAGCACCACGCACCTATTTCAGGTGAGATCTAGGGATAATAGTTTAATGGATAAGGAAGGAGGATTTGAGGTAGACCACCCATTCGGATGGGTCTAATTATGATTACTTGAAGCCTCGTATGGTTGCCTTCTTAAGATCAATGGATATTAAAGCTTGAGTCGACAAAGGATGGAAACATCCCACCAAGCTTGAGAAAGATGAGACTACTTTTTGAAACTTGAGGAAGAATGGAGCAAAGAGGAAAGAGCTAGCTCAAAACTCTAAAGCATTGAATGCCCTATTCAATGGTATTGAAAACATTTTGGACCGGTCCATCAATGTGAGCTGCCAAGGATGTTTGGGACACTCTTAGAACTACTCATGAGGGACATCTAAGGTAAAGATGTCAAGACTTCAGATGTTCACTACCAAATTTGAGAATTTGAAGATGAAAGAAGATGAGACTATTCATGAGTTTCACATGAATATTTTGAGATTGCCAACGCCTCAGAGCAAAAAGATGTCAAGAAAAGCGGTGAGAAAGATTCTGATCCTTGCAAAAAGGTTTGCAATGAAAGTAACGCAATAGAGGAGGCTCGGGACATCAACACCTTGAAGGTTGAAGAACTTATAGGATCTCTTATGACTTTTGAGATGGGAATCAAGAAAGCTGACAAAAAACAAGAGCATAGCACTTGTATCCAATCTTGAGGAAGGATGCAAGGTGGAAGATGAAGAGAAGATATCAAGCTATAGCTATCTTTGGAAGACAGTTCAACAAGCTCATCAAGAGGATTGATCCAAAGTCAAGGTCAAATGTCAAGGACATTTCATCCGACATCGCAGATCTTATGACTCAGAAGAAGATCCAAATCGAAGAAAAAAAAGAAAGTCAAGTGGAATCCAATGTCATGGATGTGAAGGATTTGGACATATTAGAGCCGAATGTCCCACCTTTCTAAAGAAACAAAAGAAAGGAATGTCACATGCACTCGATGGTGATTCGGAAGTGAATCGAGGAAGGTGCCAAACTTGTCACTGCTCTCTAGAGTGTACAATTCGATATGGATTCTAGTGATGAGGAAGTGACATTTGAAGAGCTTCGAAACCTACAGGAAGTCGTGTATAAAAATGGTGAAGTTTGTCAACAAAATGAGGAACAAAAAAGCGATTGAAAAGTCGAAGTCGAGAATGTGAAGCTAAAACTGAGAAAACAAAACACTACTATATCACCTCAATAGTGATATTGTAATGTTGAACTCCAACTTGATCGATGTCTAAATCTGTCAAAATGTTGACATCCTGTAATATAAGTTGGAAGAAATTCTTCACTTGGACAAAATGCAGAAATAAGCATGGTCTAGGATATGAGGTGAAAAGAAACCATTGGTGACATTAAGAAGAAGAGACATGGAAAAACAATGTCAAAAGTGTCACAACATAAAACAGAAATGTGTCCGCTCGGTATGTGGTGCAAAGAGATTGCTAATAACCGAGTGGAACAAACACGAAGTCAATGGCAAAGAAGAGGTCATACCACAAAACAGAAATAGGTCTGCCTCAGGATATGTGGAGGCCAAGAAATTTGTTAATAACAAAAGGAAGAACAGACCTAATGAACCAATGTCAAAACAGATCACAACATTGGGATCAACATCAAAATCATAGAAACTTGAACAAAAAGTTTCAAAGATGGAGATGTCATTATTGTGGAAGGTTTGGCCACATAAAGTACTTTTGCTATAGGCTACATGGATACCCCAATCGACTCCTATGTTAAGCCTAAGAACATCAAGGTACCCACACTCAAAAGTGGAAGAAGAGGATCACTCGATAGCTCACACTTCTCTTAGAGTGTCTGCCAAGGAAGATTGGTACTTTGACAAGGGTGTTCTAAGCATATAGGAGATAAAATCTTCTTAAAAATGTTAAACCTCATTCATCATTCATACTTTGGAGATGGAGCTAAAGGAGAAATCAAAGGTATTGAAACTCAAATGTCTGAGTTCCAAACCTAAATGAAGTGTCTTGTAAAAGGTTTGACCAAATCATTAGCATAAGTCGCTATGTGATATGAGATTCACAATCAACTTCACTAAGGTGAATGTCTTGTAATCAATGATGAACAAGTAGTGATTATGAGAGAGTCGATCAAAGGACAACTGCTACATGTGGGAATCTGAGAACACCACTCTGCCCTATGTGTGTTCTACAGACAAAGATGAAGAAGAAGTAAAGTTGTGGCAGCAAGAATCGGTCATCCACATCTCGGAGGAATGAAAAGGATCGGCCCATAGAGAGTCGAAGGATACCAAGATGTCACATGGAAAAGGGAGAATCTATGGTAAGTATAATGGACAGAAATTAGAATGTCACACTCAATGTCTAGACATCTGACCACCCTAAAGCATCAAAGCAAAGTACTAGGATCCGCATGAAAGTCTAACCAAGCATCTTATCACAAAGGATACAGGAGAAGAGCCTTGGATGAAACTTTCCTTGTCATAGGAGGAAAGATCATGATGCTTCAAACTTATGTTGATAACATAGTTTTTGGAGGAATACCTGACACAATTGTAAGACATTTTGACAACCAAATGCAGTCAATCGGATGAGCCTCATTGGAGAGTTGATTCACCTTCTTGGAATGCAAGTCTCAAAAATGAAAGACTCAAAAGTCCTTTCACTGAGCAAGTATGCAAGGAACTCTGTCCAGAAATTTGGAATGAAGAATGGGAGCCACACTAGGACTCTTACCCCTCCTCATTTGAAAGTGTCCAAGAAAACAAGTGGAGAAAGTGTTGATCAAAGCTTGTGTAAAAGGTCTTTTGATGAATGTGTCTTCTTGAGAAACAATCTTATTCCTTGGACCAACAAGAAGCAAGACTGTGTGTTCCTATACAATGTTGAAGTTGAACACATAGCAGCTGACAGCAATTGCTCTAAGATGACCTGGATGAAGCAGATACTGATTGAGTACAATGTCATACAGGATGTCATGACATTGTACTGTGACATTGCTACTAAAGCTCTTGAGGTTGGTCAATTTAAGACTTTAAGGGACAAATTGGGTATTTGTCAATATGAGGAGTTGTAGCAATTAACTGTGCCTACAATAAGGGATGAAAGGGATTTTTTATTTCAATTATTTTTAAGAGGGTTATTCAGTCTTTTTTCTTATTTTAAAAGGTCCAAGAATAGGAAGAGACACTCTCATATAATAGTTTCTTCTTTTGAAAGTAGTATCACTCTTTCTTCTCCCAAAAGAAACTCTGAAACTCTCTGCTATTTTCGCTTTCATCCTCTCAAGAACCATCAGCGAAAAATGTCTTCATCATCCTCATCATCTCAAGAATCAGGATCTTCATCTCCCTCCATGGCTGAAGTCAGGGCAAATAATGAAGCCATGCAAGCTGAAGCACTGAGGGTTACTCCATTGCGTGCAATAGCTACTGACCCAGAAAAAGTCAAGAAATTGCGCACAAGGAATGCAAGAAGGACTCAAGCATCTCCCTCGGGTAAGACTTCTGTACCATCCTCTTCTGTTCCCCCAGAAATAGTGAACACAGAGGAGTCTAGGGCTGTGCATATAGCCATTGCTAGATTAGTAACCAGGATCCTCAACGAAGACCAATCTGTACCTGGGGTTTCAATTCCCCTAAACTATAAGTCTGCTAGCCCTAGTTTAGCAGTTGATCCAGATGTCACTGAGAATGTCGAGACATCTGGTGATCATGATACTTCCCCTGCCAAGAATAATGAAGATCCTTCAGTTAAAGACTCTGAAGTACGTGTTGATGATGTTTGTAATGAAACCCCTACTGATAAGGGAGATGTGATTTCTGATAGTATCCTTGAAGAATCCCCAGCAAAATTTGCCTCTGAAAAAGCCCCTGCTGACTATATTTCTGATAACATTCTTGAAGAATCACCAGCAAAGTGTGCCTCTGGTAAAGTCCCTGATGACTACATCTCTGACAGCATTTTGGAAGAGTCTCCAGTCCAAGAATCTGATCATTTAACTGAACCTCCAGTCATTGACTTAGATGAAGTGTTCTCAGACAATGATCTTATTGCCAATATCAATCCAAGAATTGCAAAGAGAATGATGAAAAGGAAGGGAAAACAGGCAGCCTCACAAAGTCCTGCTAAAGAGAAGGATACTGAAGATGTGTGCAAGATTGAGAAGTATCACAAGGCTGGACCCTCTACAAGAAGAAGTAGAGTAAAAACTGTTGGTGGTGACACTAGACCAAAGAGAACACCAATTGTGAAAAAGAGGAAAGTACCTGAATCCTCAGGTTCAGATCAAGACTCTGAATTTAATGTTGAAGAGAATGTCACAGACATTCATCCCAGAAAGAAGCAAACTCTTGGGAAACTGCTCAAGGTGCCTGAAGTGGCCATTGATAACATTTCTTTCCATCATCCTGAAAATGCTGGAAGATGGAAGTATATTTGCTTAAAGAGGGTGGCTCTAGAAAGAGAGTTAAATAAAAGTGCTCTTGAATGCAAGGAAATTGTTGACTTGATTAAAAAGGCTGGTCTGATGAAAACAATTGTGAGTTTCTCAAACTGTTATGAAGGTTTGGTGAAAGAGTTTATAGTCAATCTGTCAAATGGCTGTGGGGATAGGAACTCTGCTGACTACCAGACTGCATATGTAAGGGGGAGGAAAGTCAGGTTTTCTCCAAATGTGATCAACAACTTCCTGGGTAGATCTGATAATTCTCAACCAGAACTGGAGGAAACTGATAACAAAATCTGTCAAACCATCACTGCCAAACAAGTAAGACAATGGCCTCTAAAGGGAAAGCTCTCAGCAAGCAAGTTGAGTGTCAAATTTGCAATCCTGCATAAGATTGGTGCCTGCTAACTGGGTCCCAACCAATCACAAATCCACCATCTCTAATGGACTGGGAAGATTCATATATGCAGTAGGCACTCAGGCTACATTTGACTATGGATCCTATATATTTGAGCAGACACTCAAGCATGCTGAAAGCTATGCTATCAAATGACCCATAGCCTTTCCCTCCCTACTGTGTGGTATTACAACTGATCAATACCCTGACATCCTGGTTGATAGAGATTCAGTGTGTAAAAGAGCTCCTGCCCTTGGTTTCCACTACAAGCTATTTCAAGGGAAGCATGTTCCAGACATTGTCATGACATCTGCTGAGACATCAAAAGTCAAGGCAAATTCTCAGAAGACAAATGTCATTGCTGTGCTAAAAGAGACCTGTAGGGAACTTGAAGCCAGGAAGTAGACCCTTGAAGAACTTATCTCTCAACTAGAGCAGACACGAGGTTGAGGATGAAGGATAGCTGCGATGAGACCATGGTGATGCTGAAAATGAGGACGTTCGATGGTGGTCTTGAAGGGAGTTCGAAGATATACTTTCATAGTGTTCCCTCTGGAGAAGAGAGCACTTGAGATAGAAGTCTGTCCATTTTTGTTTATTGCCTTGTTGTTTAAAATCGTGTTTTCCTGTATTTGTTTTGGTTTGTAATCTTTTTGGTTGACAGAATTGTAATCTCTTGACAGAGATGTAACTCTTAACAATGCTGGTACTTAATTGTAGTTTGATAGTTTGGGGTACTTGTATTATTTCCTTTGGCCCTTTGTGGCTAAAAAGGGGGAGAAGAACTACTGTGTGACAGTGGCTAGGAAATTTGGGAAACTGTATGACATGTTTAAATTTGTATGTGGGCAATTGTGAGAATTGTGGGATTCTTGTATGGGTAGAATTTATCTTATCTCTAGGTTCTAGTTTCTTTAAGCTTAGAACTAGTTTGTCTTCTGCTGCATAGGTACTCTGATGTGTTAAGTAGTTTTAGCAAAAAATGTGCCAAAGGGGGAGTTTGTTAGTGTTTTTAGTTGGCATTAATTTTGGTAAAACTAGGCTATATCAATGTCTTGATAAATGTCATGACATTCAGAGATTGAAGATAAATCCTACTTGCTAAGGATGTTAAAGAACAACTCGAACGGAAGCTAAAGTCATGCTGGAAATTTCAGAAAATTGATGTCATAACAGATGTTATGACATTCAGGTGACATTCTGCTGCAGAATCTTTTCCCGAGATTTTCGTAGTTTGTTGAGTGCTAAATTATGTTTCTTTGTTATTAGAAAGCATGCTCACGTGGCTGCTAGGTTAATCTTAGTTAAACCTAAATTGGTTGGTGAACAAACCATGTTTTAGGATTAAATTAAGTGAACCTAGCTATCTTTATGGAAGCCCAAAACAAAGTTTCGTGGATCGCTTCTATAAAAATTCAACCCTATACTTCATGCCTTTTTATACTGTTAGGAGAGTTAAGTTGTATTGTGTAATTTAGTATCTCTTGTGAGCCAATCAATTATCAATTGATAAGTGCATTGGACTAGGATTTGTTTGTAAGGGTAGTTTATCACCAAAGCTTTGAACACGAGTGTTTGTCTCTTGATTGAAAGCTTTGAAGCGAGATCAAGATAGTTTATTGAAGTGTGTCTTCACAATTCAATTATTCAATAGGTTGATATCACCTGATTGAGAGGAGTGAGTAGGAACTCGAATAAGTAGGACTTAGGTTGAAGTTGCATGGTAGGTTTTAAGTGAAGGAGATAAACCGGTTTATTCCCGAGTTAATTCTACTAATAGTGAATTTCCTCCATGGCTTGGTAGCCCCCGATGTAGATGTAGTTTAACACCAACATACCTTTGCCGCTATTTATATTTATCGTGAATTGTTAACAAAGTGTCGATAGTGTGTCATAATATTCTCTGACATCACGATCCGCTGTGAATTTCAACTACTATGAGGAAGCTCAGATATATGCAACTTGAAGGTCATGAACCATATTTATTTGAGATGGGGATCGGACAATGTTGATAAGAAAACAAGAGCATAGCCCTTGTATCCAATAATCAAGAGGAAAGCAAGGTGAGTGATGAAGAGAATATAAGCTATAACTATGCTTGAAGGCGCTCAATAAACTCATCAAGAGAATTGACCCAAAGTCAAGGTCAAATTTCAAGAACATTTCCTCCACATTAGCGGCCCTATGACTCCAAGCAAAAGAACTAAGTCCAAGAAAAGGGAAATCAAAGTAGAGGAATCCAATGCCATGGATGTGAAGGATATGGACACATTCAATTCCCACCTTTCTAAAGAAACAAAAGAAAGGAATGTTTGTTACTTGTCCGATGGTGACTCGAAAGTGACTCAAGAATAATCCGCCAAACTACACACTATCTTGTGTTTGTAACTCGATAATGATTCTAGTGATGAGGAAGTGACATTTGAAGAACTTGTCGACTCCTACAAGAAGCATGATCAAGTGTCGCCAAATGAGAAACCTCATTGTGAAGTTCGAGAAGAAGGCACAATCGCTACTATAAGTCATCTCAAAGGTGAAGTTCTAGTGTTGAACTCCAAACTTGATCGATGACTAAGTCACAAGATGTTAACCAACCGTTGGAAGAAATCCTTCGACCGGACAAAATGCGTGAAACATGTCTAGTCTAGGATTTGTACAAAAGAAATCACTGACAAGAAGAAGACCAGCCCGATAAACAAATGTCAAAGCAATGTCACAACATAGGCTCAACATCAAGAACAGAGAAACATGAAGAAAAAGTTTCAAAGATGGAGATGTCATTACTGTGGAAGGTTTGGCCACATAAAGCCTTTTTGCTTCAGATTATATGGATATCCTAATCAGACCCCATATGTCAAGCCTAAGATTAACAAGGCACCATATACTCAATAAGAAAAACCACAAACTCACACCTCCCTTAGAGTTTCTGCCAAGAAAGAATGGTACTTTGATAGTGGATGCTCTAAACACATGACTGGAATCAAGAATCTGCTGAATGATGTCAAACCTCATACTACTAGTTATGTCATTTTTGGAGATGAAGCTAGAGGAGAAATCAAAGGTGTTGGAAACTTGGACTTCCCTAGAGTTCCAAACCTAAATGAAGTGTTGTTGGTAAATGGTTTGACTGCCAATCTCATAAGTATCAGTCAACTATGTGATCTAGGATTCATGGTCAACTTCACCAAGTCTGAATGTCTTGTAACCAATGAAAAACAAGAAGTTGTAACCCATGCAGGTGGAAAGCCTTGGTGGAAAAAGATATGCATATGTTGTTGTGGATGATTTTTCCAGATTCACCTGGATAAACTTCATTAGGGAAAAATCTGATGCATTTTATGTCTTTAAGGAATTGTGCAAGAGACTTCAAAGAGAAAAAGAAGGATGCATTGTCAGAATCAGAAGTGATCATGGAAAGGAATTTGAAAATAGTAAGTTTGATGAGTTCTGTTCCTCAGAAGGAATCAATCATGAGTTCTCTTCACCTATAACTCCTCAACAAAATGGAGTTGTGGAAAGGAAAAACAAGACTATACATGAATCTTCCAGAGCAATGATACATGCCAAGAAGCTTCCTATTCATTTTTGGGCTGAAGCTATGAATACAGTCTGTTATGTCCACAACAGGGGTCACTTTGAGAAAGGGAACATCATCCACCCTTTATGAAATATGGAAAGGAAGAAAGCCTACTGTGAAGTATTTCCATGTCTTTGAGAGCAAATGCTATATTCTGACAGATCGTGAACAAAGGAGAAAGATGGACTCTAAAAGTGATAAGGAATATTCCTGGGATACTCTACCAACAGTAGAGCATATAGGGTGTTTAATTCCAGGACCAAAGTTATGATGGAGTCTATAAATGTCATAGTTGATGATCACCATGAGGAAATAAATGTCCCATATGATGTTGAGACATTCTTTGAGACTTCAGCACAAGTGTCTAAAAAGGATGATGTGCCTAATTCTATTCCATCAGAGTCTGAATCAAAGGAAGGTAACAAATATCCTTCCATCAGAATTCAGAAAGGTCATCCTAAGGAACTCATCATAGGAGATCCTAACAGTGGAGTCATTACAAGATCTACAGAAATCATCCTAAACTCTTGTTTTGTGTCTAAGATTGAACCAAGAAATGTTAAAGAAGCTTTGACTGATGAATACTGGATTGGAGCAATGCAAGATGAATTGAACCAACTCAAACAACATGAAGTGTGGGAGTTAGTTCCTAGACCAGAAGAAACAAACATCATTGGCACAAAGTGGATCTACAAGAACAAGTCAAATGCTGAAGGAGTTGTCACCAGGAATAAGGCAAGGCTTGTTGCTCAAGGATACACTCAAGTTGAAGGGGGTTGATTTTGATGAGACTTTTCCCCCTATAGCCAGGCTGGAATCAATCAGACTCCTCTTGGGAGTTGCTTGTCTTCTAAAGTTCAAGCTGTTTCAGATGGATGTGAAGAGTGCCTTCCTAAATGGGTACTTAAATGAGGAAGTGTATGTGGAACAGCCTAAAGGGTTTGTGGATCCAAACTGTCCTGATCATGTTTACAAATTGAGGAAAGCATTATATGGTTTGAAACAAGCTCCTAGAGCTTGGTATGAAAGGTTGACAAAGTTCCTCACTAACAAAGGATACAGGAAATGAGGCTTGGATAAAACTCTTTTTGTCAAGGAGGAAGGAGGAAAGATAATGGTAGCTCAATTTTATGTTGATGACATAGTGTTTGGAGGAATGTCAGATAAAATGGTTAAACATTTTGCTAACCAGATGCAAGCTGAATTTGAAATGAGTCTCATGGGAGAATTGACCTACTTTCTTGGACTACAAGTCACACAGATGGAAGACTCAATTTTTCTCTCTCAAAGCAAGTATGTAAAGAATATTGTCAAGAAGTTTGGGATGGAGAATGCCAGTCATAAAAGGACTCCTGTACCTACTCATCTAAAGTTGTCCAAAGACACAAGTGGGACAAATGTGGATCAAAGCTTGTACAGAAGCATGATAGGAAGTATGCTATACTTAACAGCCAGCAGACCTGACATTGCCTTTGCAGTTGGAGTATGTGCAAGATACCAGGCTGAACCCAAAGTAAGTCACATCAATCAGGTGAAAAGAATTCTAAAGTATGTGAGTGGAACTTACAATTATGGTATGCTGTACTCTCATGGATGTAAACCAATTATGTCTGGTTATTATGATGCTGATTGGGCTGGTAGTGCTGATGATAGAAAGAGCACCTCTGGAGGATGCTTCTTTTTGGGAAACAATCTTGTCTCTTGGTTCAACAAGAAACAAAACTGTGTGTCTCTATCTACTGCTGAAGCTGAATACATAGCAGCTGGTAGCAGTTGTTCTCAAATGATCTGGATGAAACAGATGCTGATTGAATACAATGTCACACAAGATGTCATGACACTGTACTGTGACAACCTGAGTGTTATTAACATATCCAAGAATCCTATACAGCACAGCAGGGCTAAGCATATTGACATTAGACATCATTTCATCAGAGATCTTGTGGAGGAGAAGGTGATTAAACTGGAACATGTTGCCACTGAACTACAACTGGCTGACATTTTTACCAAGGCACTTGATGCCAGTCAGTTTGAAAACTTAAGGGGCAAGCTGGGTATTTGCCAATATGAAGAGATGTAGCAATTAATTTTGCTTAATACAGGGGATGAAAGAGATATTTTAATCAAGTTAATTCTGATTGGGCTAATTATTGTCTTCCCTCTCTCTTTCCAAAAACTTAAGAAGAGGAATAAACATACTTATATTTCCCTCTCCTCTTTTTGCTGTATCACTCTCCAATATCTCAAACGAAAAGTTCAAACTTACTGTCACTTGTATTCTCAATCTCTCAAGATGTCTCAACAATCTGTGACATCATCATCTTCATCAAAGGCAATTGCGTCTCCTTCACCCACTACCACAGACCCTAGGGCACACACAACTGCCATGAATGCTGAGGTTCTTGAGGTGACTCCTCTTCGTGTAATGGCAGCTGATCCTACTAAGGTCAAGAAGCTGCGAACCAGACATGCAAGAAGATCTCAAGCTTCTCCCACTGGTAAATCTTCTCAACCATCTTCCTCTGTTCCTCCTAAGATAGAAAATAGGGAAGGTTCTGCTCATGTGCATCAAGCTATAGCTAGACAAGTCACTAGGATTCTTAATGAGAATCACTCTGTTCCTGGTGTATCTGTACCATTGAACCAAGAAACTGCTAGCCCTAATTTGGAAAGTGATCCCAATGTCACTCAGAATGTTGAGAAACCTGATGACAACATTGAGAAATCTCCAGAGAAACCTGCTGATCACCAAACTCTTACTGATAAGGCTGTTGAACCCCATGTTATTGATGTTGATGAAGAATTTTCTAACAATGACTTAATTTCTAATGTCAACCCTAGCATAGCAAGAAGGATGATGTCTAGAAAATAAAAGCAGAGTGTTGCCCAAAGCCCCTCCAAAGAGAAGGCTACTGAAGTTGTTCATGAGAATTCTAGGCCTGAGAACAAGGCTGGAGAAGAAGCTGGAAAGGACCAAAAGGCTGAAACTTCCAAAGGGAAGGGTAGGGTGAGATCTGTTGGCAGTCTCTCAAAACCCAAGAGAAATCCTATGTCCAAGAAGAGAAAGGCTCATGAACCCTCTGAATTTGATGAGGAATCAGATTTTGATTTTGATGTTGAGGGCAATGTTCCAGACATTCCTCTCAGGAAGAAACCCTCTTCTAGCAAACTGCCTAAGGTTCCTGAGGTTGCAATTGACAATATCTCCTTTCACCATCCAGAAAATGCAAGAAGGTGGAAGTATGTGTTTCTGAAAAGGATAGCCTTAGAGAGGAGCGAAATGCTACTACCGTGTAAGGAAGTCATGGATCTCATCAAGGTTGTTGGCCTGATGAAGACAGTGGTCAAGTTTTCCAACTGCTATGAGATTCTTGTCAAAGAATTCATAGTAAATTTGTCTGGTGGATGTGCTGATGGAAAGTCAGCTGACTTTAAGAGTGTTTATGTGAGAGGAAGGAAGGTGAAATTCTCCCACTGTGATCAACAAGTACCGGGAGGCATGATGCTCGGCTGACTTGAAGTTACGACAATTTGTCAAACTATCAACGCCAAGCAAGTCAATGCCCTTGAAAGGGAAGCTAATGCAAGTAAAGTTTGCCATCGCACAAAATTGGTGCAGCTAATTTCCCACCAATCACAAATCCACCATATCCACTGGTTTGGGAAGATTCATTTATGCAGTTGGAACCAAAACAAAATTTGACTATGGCAGTTACATTTTTGAGCAAACCATGAAGCATGCAGAAAGCTATGCAATTAAAGGTCCCATAGCCTTTCCCTCCCTCCTGTGTGGTATTATCATTGATCAATACGCTGATATCCTGGTAGAAAAGGACTTTATTTGTAAAAGAGCTTCTGCTCTTGGTTTCCATTACAAGCTATTTCAAGGGAAACATGTCCCTAACATTGTCATGACATCTGCTGAGACATCCAATGTCAAAGCTAATTCTCAGAAGGCTGATGTCATTGCTGTGCTGAGAGAAACTTGCAGGGAGCTTGAGGCAAGAAAGAAATCTCTTGAAGAGCTGATCACTACCTTGGAGCAGGAAAAGAATGACACTGAGGTTGAGGATGAAAGGCTAGATGAGGATGGTGCAGAGGACTTGCATGAGGATGCTGAAGAAGAGCAAGGGATGGCTTCTTCAAAGAGGATACTTACCATAGTGCTTCTTCAAGAGAGGACAGTGCCTAATGCCTAATGTTTGCTTATATGTCAAGACACTCTTCTTTGTACTTACTGCGATGTCTCTTTTGCTTTTGTTTGTTTTGGATGATTGTACTTCATAACTTGGATGTATGTTAATTCTTCTGCTACTTATATATCATGATTTCTGGGATTGTGTATTGGTACCTTTGGCCCCTTTATCGCTAAAAAGGGGGAGAAGAAATTATGGGATGAATTTATCTTTATTAGGTTCTGATTATTTAGCTTAGCTGGCTTAGTTGGTTGTTTTATTTTCTGTTGCACTAGTTCTCGATAACTTAGTTGTTTTAGCCAAAAATTCCAAAAGGGGAGTTTGTAAGTATTTTTATGTTGGCTTTAATTTTTGGTAAAACCAGTTTATGTCAATGTCTTGATCGATGTCATGACATTCATTGAAGATAAATTTTGCGAAGAATAATATATAGTATAACTTAGATTGGTTGAATCTTAAATCTGCAAGAAGACTGATGTCATGACCAATGTTATGACATTCGTACATTCATTGTTATGCAGTTTACTTTCCTGAGTTTTAGGATTACCAAGCTATTTTATTATGGACTATTTTCTTGGATCATGTGCTCACGTTGTTTTAAGGTTAACCTTGTTTAACACTAATCTGGTTTTGTTAAGAAGACCAAGTCTTTAGGTTAACTTTGGTTAACCCTAACTATAATTATGGAAGCCCAAGTTGAAGACTTTACTGCTTCTATATTATCAAGAAAACCCTGATACTGTGAGCTGCGCCTTTTTTGAGAAGAACAAAGAAGCAGACTGTAATTTGTGTTTTTAGTTATTCTTGTGAGCCAAGCAATTATCTGGTGATAAGTGACTTGGACTAGGATTTGGTTGTAAGGGTAGTTTATCACTCAAAGCTTTGAAGCACGAGTGTTATGTCTCTTGATTAAAGCTTTGAAGCAAAATCAAGTATGTTTATTGAAGAATGTCTTCACAATTATATTAAACAATAGGTTGATATCACTGCTGTGATTGAGGGGGAGTGAGTAGGAACTCAGGTCTAAGTAGGACTTAGATTGAAGTTGCATTGGGTAGGTCTTAAGTGAAGGAGATAAACTGGTTGGTTTATTCCTGAATTAATACTACTTATAGTGGATTTCCTCCCTGGCTTGGTAGCCCCCAGATGTAGGTGTAGTTACACACTGAACTGGGTAAACAATTGATTGTGTTCTTTACTGCTGTTTAAATTACTGTGTGAATTGTTAACAGTTTGTCAGATACGGTGTCATAACATTCTCTGTGACATTACGTATCTGCTTCCAGAAATTTCACCCGTCCTCGGCAAACCCGACACAAAATCCATAGAAATGCCATCCCATTTCCACTCTGGAACAAACAACAGCTCCATCAATCCTGACAGTTTCTGATGTTCAATCTTTGACTTTTGACAAACCAAACAAGCATAAACAAACTCAGGAATTTCCTTTTTCATTCCAGGCCAGCAAAATAAGTTTTTCAAGTCATCATACATCTTAGTAGCACCCTGATGAATACTCAATCCACTACGATATCCTTCTTCCAAAATACTCCTCCTAAGTTCTGCAATATCCGGAACACAAACTCTGTCACCAGATCTCATAACACCGTTCTCATCAATTCAGAATTCACCTCCTTGACCTTGGTTGATCAATGTCAACTTATCCACCAAACCAAAATTAGATTTCTGCCCAGTTTGAATTTCCTCAAGAATACCACTAGTCAGCTTCAACATAACAACTAAACACTATCAGAAGTAGTTTCACATACCAAACTCAAGTCTCTGAACTGCTCAACCAACTCCAATTCACGCACCATCAACATAGACATATGCAAGGACTTCCTGCTCAATGCATCTGCAACCACGTTTGCCTTACCAGCATGGTAATTCAAACCAAAATCATAATCCTTCAGAAATTCTAACCACCTTCTCTGCCTCATGTTTAGCTCTTTCTGATCGAAGAGATACATCAGACTCTTATGATCGCTGAATACCTCAAATCGAGAACCGTACAAGTAATGTCTCCACAATTTCAAAACAAATACCACTGCTGCCAGCTCTAAATCATGAGTCGGATAATTCCTTTCATGAACTTTCAATTGTCTTGAAGCATAAGCCACAACCTGCTTATCTTGCATCAAAACACCACCTAATCCCATCAAGGACGCATCACAATAGACCACAAAAGATTCTGACGGATTCGGTAAAGTCAAAATCGGAGCACTAGTCAACCTCTTCTTCAACTCTTGGAATCCTTTCTCACATTCAGAATCTCAAACAAACACCTGACCCTTTCTTGTCAACTTAGTCAACGACAAAGCTAACTTCGAAAATCCTTCAATGAACTTTCTGTAGTATCCTGCAAGACCAAGAAAACTACAAATTTCAAAAGCATTCTTCGGCTCTTCCCACTGAGATACCGCTTCTACCTTCGTAGGATCAACATCAATGCCATTCTTGGAAATCACATGACCAAGAAAACTTACTTCACTTAGCCAGAACTCACACTTCGACAACTTCGCATACAACTTCTTCTCTTTCAACAGTTCCAACACAATTCTAAGATGTTCTGCATGCTCTTCATCATTCTTCGAATAGATCAGAATATCGTCAATAAATACTACCACGAATTTATCAAGATACAGATGAAATATTCGGTTCATATACTCCATGAAAACACCAGGTGCATTAGTAACTCCAAACGGCATAACAGAATATTCATAATGTCCATACCTCGTTCTAAATGCATTTTTTTGAATATCTTCTGTCTTTCCACAAATCTGATGATATTCAGACCTCAAATCAATCTTGCTGAACACACAAGCTCCAACTAACTGATCCATCAGATCATCAATCCTCGGCAATAGATACCGATTCTTGATTGTAACTTTGTTTAACTGCCTGTAATCAACACACAGTCTCATTGAACCCTCTTTCTTCTTAACCAACAACACAGGAGCACCCCACGGCGAAACACTAGGATGAATAAACTTCTTCTCAAGTAATTCTTCCAACTGCTTCTTTAACTCAGACGATTCAGATGCCGACATGCGATAAGGCGCCATCGACACTGGACTAGTTCTAAGAATCAAGTCTATAGCAAATTCCACTTCCCTCTCAGGTGGAAATTCACTAACATCTTCGGGAAAAACTTCTGGAAATTCATTCGCAATAGGTAATTCACCGCTCTTATCTTTTCCTTTCGCTTTCGTCGAAGAATACAACATAAATACCACAACACCATCATTAACCGCTAAATTCATCTACTTAACCGACATAGTCACCTCTTCGACACTAGCTTCTACCAAACTTCATTCATATTCATCACTTTATGCCCCACTTATATAGTAAGACAATAGTATACCATCCAATACGATTCTGTCTACTATCAACAAGAGATTAAGGGTGGTCAAGTCCTCAATTTGTCAATAGACATCCGATAATCATACTGGAGTATAAACCGTCATTACCAACACTTTCTGTTCTCAGAATCATACTCGCCTCTTTGCACTTCCAACTATGACTCGCGGTCCAAACGGTTCCAAAATTCTAACCACTCTTGCACTATCTTCTCAAGCAGTACCTCGTACCCATGACTTACAATCGGAACGTATCCGGAAAGCATATCTTCTCCCCCACTTAGTTTCACACTACTCCTGCAACAATCAATCAGAAAGAATTAAGTACCGACAATGTTGTACACACTTGTCGCGTACAAAAGGGATAATGACATTAAGACACTGGTCACAACGACCGACTATGCTCTGATACCACTATTGTAACACCCCTTCTAATTCACCCACAATTTATATAATTAATCAGAGTTTTTAAACATAACAACAAGGGCGTCACAATTTTAGAATTAAAAAATAACAAAACAGTGATCATGCTTTTACTGAAGAACTTATTAAATAAAGAAAAACCAAGGATTATGTTTTATACAGCGGAAATAACATAAGAATCCAGAATAATTCAAATCACAACTATTCCAAAACATAAACCAAAAGAAACCAGTTTAAAATCCATAAAATTCCAAACGATCGTTCCCCAGTGTTACAACTACCAGAGCATGACACTGACACACGGACTAACTAAGTAGCACAGCTCTATAAGCTGTCCTCACCAATTCCCGAGCAGCTATTCACTTCAATCTGAAATCATTAAAGTAAGGGTGATATTTCATCAAGATTAAAATGCATTATACGTTTCTTTAAAACAATAAAACAACCAATTCATTATTACACCCGCATTAGCATTATCAGAATACAATTCCCAACTACAATTCACACAGATCATTATGCATATAACAACAATCAATGCAATTATAACATTGGAAACCATCCTAACATGTTATAATTACATATGCAATGCAGACTCAATGCATGTGGTACCAAACGTGAACCAAGTCCACACCCTGTTCCGCTTACACCTCGGAAAACAGCGTCAATCAATGATTCGCCCATATACCACTGGGTCAAGAATCTAGCCTCACCACCACTATCCATTGGGTACGATTATTGGCCCTGCAAGTTCAATTTCACACAATGGGAATGAACCATCAACAAATGCTTATGCATGCACATCAGAAGCATGCAACAATTCAAATACGGAATATGAACATATAACATTATTCCATTCATGATCAATAACAACAACAACACATGCTAACAACGAAATCATGAACATAACGTTAATCACAATACATGAAATTAACATACAGCAAGTATACGCAACGAATAATCACGAAATTACAATGTATTCTTACTACAGAAACCATATTAATTCCTCCAGATCTCAATTACTGTTTTTTAAAATATTTTTATTAGATAGTACTCGTTCTAAGCTTTCCAAAGGTACCAACTATGCCTAAATCGGAGTTACGGTCGCAAAGATATGACCGAAACCGTTTTCAGAAATTTCCCCTCTGTCCAATACAGTATGTATCGATGCATAAGCCTATGCATCAATACATAAACAACATGTGTCGACACATGCATCGTATGCATTGATGCATACATGTAAAAATTCTGCATTTTCAAAAATTGATTCAGTATGTGTCGATGCATAACACGTATGTGTCGATGCATAACTTTGTTTTTCTTCCTATGAGTCGATGCATGGCTCTATGAGTCGATGCATACGTTTTCCACGCCTCTGGTTTTCCAAAATTTTACTGCTTGCATCGATTCATAAGGCTATGTGTCGACCCATACTGTTGTTTTTCATCAAAAACTCAATTTTTCTTCACTGTTACGAATTCCCACTAATTCCATTCATCACCAAACCTTATAATACATCATAACAGAATTAATTACTGCGTTTTTACATCCAATTGACCACATAATTTGTTTTCTAATTAACCTATATTCATCTCACATGAATTAATCGTTCATAACAATTCCAATCATGGTTTTACGTCGGATTATAACGGTAGGGCACAACCTAGAATCATAATTCAAGATTCCTAACGGATCAATTCGTTCTATTGATCATCAAAATCTATAAGGCATAATAATCAGATTCAATCACCCCTTACCTCGCGATGAATCTTTGAATTCTCGGCGTTTGACTTTTTCCTCTTTTCTCTTCTCTTTTCCAAAAGCACGTAGAATGAATCCTAATTTTCTCCAATCCTTCTCTATTCCTCAATTCCTTTATTTATTCCTTTTTATTTGCCAAATAATAGAAATAATTTAATTAGAATAATTAGAGCCTTTTACTCTACACACCTTCCAATTCCACTTCACACCCCCAACACATCCATTATTTAATTATTTAATTAAATCCAATAATCCAAAAATACCAATAATTAAATTTTTAATTAAATTAATAATTAAAATTCCAATCATTTAATAATTGAATTATTTGGGGTGTCACAAGGAACACCATGGGTGTGATCCAGGTAAACATTATTGTCGGCTCAGTGACAAGGCCGACCATATTTATGGTAATCCAAGGAAAGCCAAGTTATAATCTGTTGGTTGAAAGAGAATGGCTTCATGGATTAGGAGCTGTGTCGTCTTCCATGCATCAACGTCTAATAATCTGGAGGGAAGATGGTATATTGGAGAATATTGAGGCCGATCAAACGTACTTCATGGCCGTTGTGAATAATATCGGAAAGGAATTCAACAAAAAGTTGGCTAATATTTCTCCTTGCCAACCTACAGAGGAACTATAAAATTTTGTTAATATACAACAAGAACAAATTTGTTGATTACCACTCTAAATTTATTTTTATTTTAATTAATTATGATTAAATTTATGTGTTGGTTCATTGGATAATTAAATTTAAAATCCATTATGATAAGGATTCTTTCAACTTAATTTTTAATATATAACTAGTAAGAGACTCGCACAATATTTTTATAAATTTTAAATAAATATTATATAGTGATGGATAATAAATTTATATAAAAGATATATAAATTAAGTATTTTAGACATGTCGGAAATGTATATTTTAGAATAAAAAATAAAAGAAATTATTTTGTAGTTATCTATCCGTGTGTTCGCACAATGTCGTTATAAATAATAAATAAATATAGTATATTAATGGTTAATAAATGTACATAAAAAAATACCAATTAAATAGTCTTTACACGTCAGAAATGTATATTTTAATTAAAAAAATAAATGAAATAATTTGATAGGCATTTATTAGTGCATTCGCACGCTCACACAATATCGTACTGAATAATAAATAGATATATTATATTGATCCTTATAAAATGTAAATAAACAAATTAAGTAAATGTAAATATATATATATATATATATATATATATATATATATATATATATATATATATATATATATATATATATATATATATATAGTAGGAAAATAAAAGAAAATAAATAAATAATCATTTACCCGTGCCTTCACAGGTTTTACAGTGTCCTTATAAATTGTAAATGAATATAGTATAGTGACAGTTAAAAAATATATACAATTTAAGTAGTCTCGACCCGTCGAAAATATGTATTGTAGTAAATAAATAATAAAATAATTATGGAATAATCTATCCGTAGGTTCGTACGGGTCGCACAAAATCGTTTTACATGTACAAATAAATATAATATAGTGTTTGCTAAGAAATGTAAATAAAAGATATATACATTAAGAAGAACATATTTAAAATTATGATTATCATGTAAATATTATCATTGCATAAATGATTAGTAGAAAGGTATGTAGATGGAGGCTAGAGAGCCAGATAAAAAAATGAAAGATAGTAAAACAAATTTTGAGGTATGATAAAAAGGACACAACATGTGATTGAAGTCGTTGGACACAAAACATGAAATGGGAATAATTGGCCAAAATGTACATGTTATTGGAGTAGTTGGACATGTTGGTCGTAGGAATGTTGGAAAATACTAGATGGAAGAATGAAAGGTTGTGAGTTAAAATGGGTGGTTTTTATCTTATTATTGGTGTATAGTATAAATTCATTGATTCATTATCCCAATAAAATACTTTTCTTTCATTCCATTACTCCTCCTCCCTTATATTTTTGTCCTTTATTTTCTCTGTATTCTTTGCTTTCTCTCTAGCTCCACCTCTATGGTTCCACCACCTCATCTTATTAAGTTATTACTCGTTAATACTTATACTATTATTTAATAATATTATAAATGATTATATATAAAAAAATTCAAATTAAATTACTCCTTCTGATTCTATGCATAAGAAATTATTTATTTTTTAAATATATTGAATAATAAATATATTTAATCTATATATAATTCAAATACATCTATTATTTAATATATCTAATAAAACTAAATCATCTCTTATAAATAAGAACGGAGAGAGTATACAAGATTTTAATAATTTTTTCACATAATAAATTATTAACTAATAATTTTTTATTAATTTTTTAAAATTTTATTAATTAAATGTTTAGAATATATTTTCTAAGTTTAAGACATTATAAATTAATTTATAATTGAAATAATAAATCTAAGAATTTTAAAATCAAAGAATTTATTATTAAAGTATTAAAAGTAAACTTAGATTAAAATAAAATGTGTGAAATTAACCGATCTTAAATTTTATGTTACGGAGGTTTTATTAGAGAGCATAATGGATCTTTGATAACAGGGGTGTAGTGGTCAGTTAGTTTTGCCGGACAGTTTAGAGATTGAATTGTTAATGGATTTGGAATTCAGGATTTAGAGATATGAGTTATAGATCAGATTATAGGAAACCTTTCATTATGATTCAACACTCGGTATTTGGAGCTTACAAATAAAACCATATTAGAAAGACTATCAAAGAACTCATCTCTAGAAATGAGAGGGTTTCATTTATCCATACTAATAGAGAATGCAATTAATAGGCAGATTTTATGCCAAAATATGGAGCATGTAATGTATGTAATTGTTCAACTAAATGAAATTGATTCAAAATCACATTGAACTTTTATTCATGATTTGTTATTTTGTAACATCCACTTTTTGTATAAATATCTTTTAAAATGTTTAAATTTATGGTTAATTTATATAATTCACATTAATCCATATTTGAAAATTTTAGATATTTGGTTTATTATAATGTAGGGGTGAATAAATTTGAAGAACATGTCAGTAATGTCCTTAAAAGAAAGGATTAGAAATTTGTATAAAAAATTTGTTTTAGGTTTGAGTGTAGTTAGAGTCTCCAATTTGAAACTGTAATTGTTTTTACTTACTCAACCTAAATATATTCTTTCATCCCATTTTAAATATTAATTATAAGAATGTGAACCTTTTATTTGACTTCTTCTCTTTAATTCTAATAGATTTACACATTCTAAATTTTGATTACTTGGATGAGAGTTATATGTTAGAGTGGACGGAACTCTCCTCTTTGATTCCTCTCTCAAGCTTACAACTATATTCATATTAATATTAAAAAATAGTATTCGAGAGTTTCAATTTTCCACACTTATAATAAAGTTAACATTGAAAAATGTTATTCTTACGATATCTCTTACACCGAAATATTATAAAAAATATATTATATTTTTTAAAAATAATAATATATATATATATATATATATATATATATATATATATATATATATATATATATATATATATATATATATATATATATATATATGTGGTCTTACAACCCCCACCGATGGTATGGATGAACCAATTAGTTCATAGAAATGTGTAAAAATGGAGTCGCACTTAAAAGCCGAGTACTCTACCATTGAGTTAGCAACCCTAATCAAATTATAAACAAGGATCTATATATCCAATCGCAATAAAAAAAAGATGGAATTCAATAAAGAATAAAATCAAATGTTACATATTACATTGAATTCCAATGAAAAAAAGAAAAAATGATAATAAAAAATGATAGACGACTTCTTTAGTACAGTACTACAGTACTGTAATTATTTGTCTATTATTATAGTTTGAAATTAGTATTTTTTTATTTTTTTCCTATTTCTATTTCATTTTGAATAAAAAAAACTTCTTCTTTGTATCAAAGAAAATCAAAATCAAATGAATCCACCATTTGAAGAAGTAAAAAACCTATGTGACATGAGTCAATCCATCCATTGATTCACGATCAGATTATATTTGTTTGATACACTGTTGTCAATATTAGTAAAAAACCTATGTTAAGTAAAAAACCTATGTGACATGAGTCAATCCATATATATATATATATATATATATATATATATATATATATATATATATATATATATATATATATATATATATATATAGTTTTAAATATGTTAAGAAATCTTATTTTTTAGCGAATTTAATTAATATACACTAATGAATGTAAAGAAATTTCACACCTTCACTTAACCATGACTATTACATTCTATTCCCAATTAATTTTTATTTTATTTATTTAAAAAATAATATTTACAAATAATCGTAATACATCTCATATATAAATAAATTTACATTAACCATAGGTAATAATTAATCTCTAAGCCACGATAAAGAAAGTCATTACATTTTACCAACAATTATATTTTAATTATTTTAAAATATTATATATTTTCTTTTGGTGAGAAAAATATTAGATATTTTGAGTTCCAACATCAAATTTTAAAAAAATCTTAACATTTGTGTTATATAACAGCCTGACTTATTTTATTTTGACAATTCATTGGAACAAAATTCAAGATTAACTCCACTCTCTCCTTTCTCATTTACAATATTGCATTTCATCATTAAAGTGTTCTCAGAGTCACTGGTTTAATATGGTAAGTTTTTGTATTCAACTAAAGAAATTTATTTATCATAAATAAATATCAACTATATGAATGTCAAACTTATTTGTCTTCATCATTTCATTTCTCTCTCAGTAATTTATTTTTATAGTGTTAGAGTTTCCTATTTAAAATAACAAGTGTTTTAACCTATTTATCATAGGAATCTCAAATTTTTATTTTACTTGTCTTATTCTTTTTACTGCTAACCCTAGATGAAATTATCAATTTTATTTTTGCTTCTTTTGAAAATTAAATTTATACAAATGGTAACATTTCCATTAAATCAGGTTATTAGTGATGATACTTCATCCATAAAAATTTAAAATAATGATTGGTATGAATTTTGAGATTAGAATTGACATTAACTTAACAAATCACCGAGTCATTTTACCTAAAATATCAAGGTTTCTAATATATAACTTTGACACATGAAAGATTTTAAATATGTTTAGTTAATTTAGAGAAATTTTTTATATTTCACAAATTTGGATTCTAATTTGTCAAAAATATAATTCTTAAAATTTTGTTAATATACAACAAGAACAAATTTGTTGATTACCACTCTAAATTTTTGTTTTTAGTTTTAATTAATTATGATTAAATTTATGTGTTGGTTCATTGGATGATTAAATTTAAAATCCATTATGATAAGGATTCTTTTAACTTAATTTTTAATATTTAACTAGTAAGAGACTCGCACAATATTTTTATAAATTTTAAATAAATATTATATAGTGATGGATAATAAATTTATATAAAAGATATATAAATTAAGTATTTTAGACATGTCAGAAATGTATATTTTAGAAGAAAAAATTAAAAGAAATTATTTTGTAGTTATCTATCCGTGTGTTCGCACAATGTTGTTATATATAATAAATAAATATAGTATATTAATGGTTAATAAATGTACATAAAAAAATATACCAATTAAATAGTCTTTAGGCATCAAAAATGTATATTTTAATTAAAAAAATAAAGGAAATAATTTGATAGGCATCTATTAGTGCATTCGCACGCTCACACAATATCGTACTAAATAATAAATAAATATATTATATTAATGATTATGAAATGTAAATAAACAAATTAAGTAGTCTCGGTTCATCGTGTATATATATATATATATATATATATATATATATATATATATATATATATATATATATATATATATATATATATATATATATATATATATATATATATATATATATATATATATATATATATATATATATATATATATATATATATAAAAGAAAATAATTAAATAGTCATTTACCCATGCCTTCACAGGTTGTACAGTGTCGTTAAAAATTGTAAATGAATATAGTATAGTGACAGTTAAAAAATATATACAATTTAAGTAGTCTCGACCCGTCGAAAATATATATTATAGTAAATAAATAATAAAATAATTATGTAATAATCTATCCGTAGGTTAAATGCAGTCGCACAAAATCGTTTTACATGTACAAATAAATATAATATAGTGTTTGCTAAGAAATGTAAATAAAAGATATATACATTAAGAAGAACATATTTAAAATTATGATTATCATGTAAATATTATGATTGAATAAATGATTAGTAGAATGGTATGTAGATGGAGGCTAGAGAGCCAGATAAAAAAAATGAAAGATAGTAAAACAAATTTTGAGGTATGATAAAAAGGACACAACATGTGATTGAAGTCGTTGGACACAAAACATGTAATGGGAATAATTGGCCAAAATGTACATGTTATTGGAGTAGTTGGACATGTTGGTCGTAGCAATGTTGGAAAATACTAGATGGGAGAATGAAAGGTTGTGAGTTAAAATGGGTGGTTTTTATCTTATTATTGGTGTTTAGTATAAATTCATTGATTCATTATCCCAATAAAATACTTTTCTTGCATTCCATTACTCTTCCTCCCTTATTTTTTTGTCCTTTATTTTCTCTGTATTCTTTGCTTTCTCTCTAGCTCCACCTCTATGGTTCCACCACCTCATCTTATTAAGTAATTACGCGTTAATACTTATACTAATATTTAATAATATTATAAATGATTATATATAAAAAATTAAATAATTTAAATTAAATTACTCCTTTTGATTCTATGTATAAGAAATTATTTATTTTTTAAATATTTTGAATAATAAATATATTTAGTCTATGTATAATTCAAATACATCAATTATTAATGTATCTAATAAAATTAATTCATCTCTTATAAAAATAAGAACGGAGAGAGTATAAAAGATTTTAATAATTTTTTCTCATAATAAATTAGTAACTAACAAGTTTTATTAATTTTTTAAAATTTTATTAATTAAATGTTGAAAATAGATTTTCTAAGTTTAAGACATTATAAATCAATTTATAATTTAAATAATAAATCTAAGAATTTTAAAATCAAAGAATTAATTATTAAAGTATTAAAAGTAAACTTAAATTAAAATAAAATGTGTGAAGTTATCCGATCTTAAATTTTGTGTTACGGAGGTTTTATTAGATATCATAATGGATCTTGGATAACAGGGGTTTAGTGGCCAATTAGTTTTGCCGAGATTGAATTTTTAATGGATTTGTAATTCAGGATTTAGAGATATGAGTTATAGATCGGATTATAGGAAACCTTTCAATATGATTCAATACTCGGTATTTGGAGCTTACAAATATAACTATATTAGAAAGGCTATCAAAGAACTCATCTATAGAAATGAGAGGGTTTCATTTATCCATACTAATAGAGAATGTAATCAATAGGCAGATTTTATGCCAAAATATGGAGCATGTAATGTATGAAATTGTTCAACTAAATGATATTGATTCAAAATCACATGTGAACTTTTATTTATGATTTGTTATTTTGTAACATTCACTTTTTGTATAAATATCTTTTAAAATGTTTAAATTTATGGTTAATTTATATAATTCACATTAATCCATATTTGATAATTTTAGATATTTGGTTTATTATAATGTAGGGGTGAATAAATTTGAAGAACATGTCAATAATGTCCTTAAAAGAAAGGATTGGAATTTTGTATATAAAAAATTGTTTTAGGTAGAGTGTCGTTAGAGTCTCCAATTTGAAACTGTAATTGTTTTTACTTACTCAACCTAAATATATTCTTTCATCCCATTTTAAATATTAATTATAAGAATGTGAAACTTTTATTTGACTTCTTCTCTTTAATTCTAATAGATTTACACATTCTAAATTTTGGTTACTTGGATGAGAGTTATATGTTAAAATGGATGAAACTCTCCTCTTTGATTGCTCTCTCAAGCTTACAACTATATTAATATTAATATTAAAAAATAGTATTCGAGAGTTTCAATTTTCCACACTTATAATAAAGTTAACATTGAAAAATGTTATTCTTACGATATTTCTTACACTGAAATATTATAAAAAATATATTATTTATTTTATAAAATATATATATATATATATATATATATATATATATATATATATATATATATATATATATATATATATATATATATATATATATATATATATATATATATATATATATATATATATATATAAGTTTTAAATATGTTAAGAAATCTTAGGCGAATTTAATTAATATACACTAATGAATGTAAACAAATTTCACACCTTCACTTAACCATGACTATTACATTCTATTCACAATTAATTTTTATTTTATTTTATTTAAAAAATAATATTTACAAATAATTGTAATACATCTCATATATAAATAAATTTACATTAACCATACGTAATAATTAATCTCTAAGCCACGGTAAAGAAAGTCATTACATTTTTCCAACAATTATATTTTATCTTATTATATATGGGAGAATGCAAAGGTTGTGAGTTAAAATGGGTGGTTTTTATCTTATTATTGGTGTTTAGTATAAATTCATTGATTCATTGTCCCAATAAAATTGTAACAACCCTATATCTATATGTATATAATGTTAGGTGTTAGTATGTATGTACATTATATGAGTTGAAAGGAACTAGCTACTTAGAATTAAACCAAGTGGCGTGCTTGTATATACTACTTAGTTAAGGGGTACATTGGGCAAAAAGGAAAGTTGCATGAAATCTTATGGGTAGGTGGAATTTAGTGAAGGAAAATCAGAATTTTATAATTATAAAGTGAAGAATATAATAGAAGAAGTCATCTTCTTCAACTTGTAAACATCATTTTCGTATTTCTTGGGCAACCCCTACTAAATCAACCATATCTCCCAGCTCACAGCTCTGATTTAGATGATCCCAGACTTTTCGGAAAACTCACGAAATTCCCTACAATTTGGATACATGGTTAGTGAGATACATGTTCATGAGGAATGAGATAATCACGTTTGAAGATGGAGGTATGAAGCTGATGTTGTAGGATGAACCCATGGGACAGTCTTCACTCAACAAGCCATAACTTTCAGCTTGTAGCTCCGATTTAGGTAATTCCAAACTTTTTGAAAAGCTCACGAAATTCCCTTCAATTTTATATATTGATTCATCTTCATAGCTGTCTTATTGAAGGAGAAAATCGTGTTTGAAGTTTGGATAATCTTGCTGGAAATGGAGAAAAAGGGATTACGGGTTCCAAGAAGGAGAAGATGGAAATTTGGTCATGAGAATGGTTCGGTTGCTGCATTAACCTCATTCTAACCTCCAATTATGCAAGGTGAGTCTCTAGTTAGAGACTTGGGTTTTTTATGGGGAAAATTGAGAATTTGGGAAAAAATGGAGTTTTATGTGATATATATCATTGCATGTTTGTTTTAGTGATGAAGTATGTGTTCTTTGATGCAATTGTATGCCATAGAATGATTATACATGATGGGATTCGAATTTGAATCATTGGGGAACCTTAGGAATATATTAGAATGCTGTGGAACTAGTTTTATGTAGGCAAATACGTGTTTTAGACTCTGCTTCAGGTGCAAATCGATTTGCATATAGTGTAAATCGATTGCTCACTGACTGAAAAATGACTTTCATTGTTTCGATCATAACTTGAGTTTTATAACTCGAAACGGAGCCCGGCCGGAAGCATTAGAAAGGTATTTTAATGAGCTTTATGAATATGTTTAGACATCATTCTTTTAGTTCATTCAAAGGTTATGGAAAAGAGATGTTTAGGTGCATGATGTTGAATAAGCGTTAATGGAATTTAAGAAAATGTATGTTTAATTCCTCCGAGTGTAGTTCCGTCCGTGTCAGGGATCGGAAGCCTCTTTGTTGTGTGACTAATTTTATGAATTGTATGATATTATGTTATGATCACTCGTACGCTAAAATCATGAATATGTATGAATATCATGTGCAAAGTGTTGAGAAGCGCATTATGTGGACATGCAATTATGTGATCATTACTTGTTCCGGTTCATTCCGATTGAATGTTCAGACCAATTTTTCTTTTTGGCTCGATGTTACAAGTGTTTGGATTATGCTCAATCGAAGTAGACCTAGGCTATGATATGGTAAATCATATATGACTTTGGATAAGATCCAATTTATTATCACCGTTCCGATGACTCGAGTGGGCCATTTATTGGGCGTTTCCACACGACGTAATTATCTGGATATACCGTTTGGATTTATTATTACCGTTCCGATGACTCGAGTGGGCCATTTATTGGGCATTTCCACAGGGCATAATTATCTAGATATACGGTTTGTCATACACACGTAAGCTACCATTGCGGCGCGTTCTGAGTGGGCCGTTTGAGGGTATTCCAACGAACGTAAGTGTCAGCGTGCTTGGTATGGTGGGGTTGTGGTGCCATGTAGGCAATACCACTCTGTAGTCTTAACTCACCTCTAATGGTGCCATATAGGCAAGACCATTAGGCTTTCACCCGGTGGACTTGTGCGTTAATAAGAAGTTTCGTATTTGCGTAATTCATCTGCGTATGGATGATCGACGTGGTTGGGACGCCATATAGGCGAATGTCACTTCGGGTACTCGTCGCGGATAAAATATCACTTACGGATGATCCGACTCATCATGCGACAGACTTATATGTGTCTCTTGACACTATGCATCGGTGTAATTCATCGAGGGTGTGATTTTGTGTAATTTGATAGAAGGTAGAACTTACTTCTGGATTCCTCGTACACGGGTACGGGTTTGCATAATGTGTTTATCGACTGTGCGTTTACCCCATTGGTTAGTTATGGGACTTCCAATGGTGGTGTTTCCCTTGTTTATACTTGCACCGTGACGTGAGATGTAACCCCGGGTTCTAGGTGAATCAGTTTATTATGCATGTGCCCTGTAGAACCGAGTAAACCCTTAAGATAGGGAGGCTCACTAAGATTTAGTAATCTCACCCCAATCCTCTTATTATTTTTCAGGAATAGGTTATAAATGGTAGGATTGTTAGATGATTGAATTTGAAGACTGCAGATGTGCAAGGCAGGAAGACCTCATCAGATCTTATCTTTCCGTTGTGTGATGATGAAGACAAGATGTATTGGATACATTCTATTTGAGATTTGTGTTGTATTCAGTTTTAATTTCTTGTCTTTTTCATCTAGTTGTATGTTTCTTGTACCATAATTAGCATCACTACATATTATTCTAGATATATATGTACGGGGTGTTACAGTTGGTATTAGAGTAGGTCGATTCTTGTCCCTGCCGTGAAACATCACTAACAATTCTTTTCTTCCTCAAATGTGAGTGTTGCTAACCAGATTTCTACTGTCGTAGTATTTAGTCATTGGGACTGGCCATCTCACTGACTGCATATGCGATGGATAGGATCACGGTGGAGGCACCACGAGAACGCGTAAGATTCAAAGCGACTCGAGCCAGGGTGGTGGAAACCTGTTGAATTAAGAGAGTATTGATGGAGTGTTTGGTGTTGAGTAATTGACGACCTTGTCGTGGTGAAAATATGAAACAATAGGAGTTTCCAAGATTCGATTGGACGAAGTGAGACCTTATGTGGACACCGGTAGCAGTGGAGTAAGTTTCGTGAAGAACTTGAGTAGGACTATAATGAAGGATTTCGGGATGGAACGGAATTTAAGACAATTAGAGGATCCACTATTTAGTCCTGGTGCTAGTGGACGATATGACTTGAGAATTTGTCGGATGTAAGACTTGTGGGATTTTTATGAGAGAATCAAAACCTTCCGGTTACCCTAGAATGGGTAGTGCTTTGATGAAAAAGTGCAACCCTTTGAATCCTTTTTGGGACGTTGTAATATTTGCGTGGAATACTCAGTAAAGGATTGATTAGGAGAGTAGGTATGGAGATCTCTAATTATGAGACTATTGGGCACCCGATTAGGAAATGGGCTATTGTATCTCCGTCCCTGCTAATCTGGGATGAGTCCTAGAACTATGCTAAGCAAAGATTAAAGCAAGTGAAAGTGGGATATGTTGTATTCTAAGTTTCTTACTAGTTATGATTCGTCTAACCCGGGGTGACGCCATAGAACTACGCTTGGTGTTGGGAAGTTGGATGAATGGAAACTAGTATCCTTTTGAAGCATCTGCAGGATGATCGAAGTTGTATCGATTGCCTGGAACCACGGTAGTCTTATGTGAAGAGTCATTCTTAGAATTTCTCATGCATGCACTGTGCAAGTGAGTACACACATGGCATAGTAATTTGAACCAAATTCTTAACCGTTCTGGTCGAGCTTACTATTCCTAGTAGGTAAACCCTAAGCGAAGCACTCTTAGGTTTTAGCATACTAAGGCGTGTATTTGGAAGGCTTTAAATATCAATGACCTCAAAGGAGACCCGTTCAGGCATTTCTCGATCGTGACTATAGGATGCGGGTGGAAATCATTATATGTTGTAGAGTAGGTTGCATGACTATATGGCTTTGGAGTTGGACCACCATGTTAGTACTACCAGATAAGTATAGAACTATAGTATCGTTATCGTGCACGATATCTGACAGATGTAGGACATCGTTGTCCCAAAGCTTAAGGTAAGTTTCTAATTGATATTCGTGAAACGTGGACTCGAGTTCTCCTGGGGTAAGTATAATGAGAACCCCAATGTGTTGTGCTAAGTAGTGGTGAACTATCAGGCTATAGTGAAGTGGATTAAGTTCAGGTATTATTCTTTTGAGGACACTGAATGGTCGTGACCGCGTGGGCGATATCAGGTGATATCTTATAGATGTTTGGGATTTCGTGGAATGATAGGTGTAACGCCCGTTTTATTTAATATTAAATTATATTATTATTTTTGGATTATCGTTTGACGATTATTTTGACAACGAAAATAATTATATTAATCGGTATATTTATTAATATATTTAGCGACGTTCTGTTCGATTCGGTAAAATATTTTTCGGACTGATATTTAATTTACCGGAATTAAATCAACAAATTAAGTTAGAAATATAATTAGATGGTATGTGTAGTGTATTAAGAATAGTTGAGGGGCATTTGAGCAATTTAATTAAGTTAGCTAGTATGACATGTTATATTTATATCATTTCCTCCACCTTTCCAAACATAACACCAAAATCACCAAAGTTGAGAAGTTGGAGTAAAGCTAGGGTTGGTTGAGGAAGAAGAAGAGAGCAAGAAGGAGAGAAAAGCTTGGCTTGGAGAATCATCTTGAATACCCAAAGCTTGCTAGGTAAGGGGTTTGATCTCCACTTCTTATATTTAGGGCTTGATGGATTTTAGTTTGATTTGGGGAAAAATTTGATAGATGGTTTGTAGAGTTGTATTAGGTGATTATTGTTGGGTTTAAAAGATTTGATCTTGGTGTAGAAATTATAAGTATTGTTGTTAGTGTTGTAGTATTTGGATTGTAGGTTGAAAATAGAAAAATAAATGAAATATGAAGGTAAATGGGATTAGGATGAAGATAAATAGTAAACTAACTATGAAACAAAAAAAAATAATAGTAAACTAACTATAAAACAAACAAAAAAAATGTAATTCAAATAACCACAAGCAAAACGCATGGGAGTTGAAAAATTCATTTTGGAGGGTGGAGGGACTTTCGTCCCATTGTATGCTGATGGAAATGGATTTTTTATGCGTTTTGCAAATTGCTGTCAACTTGAATGTTGTTATTTTACTGTCAACAATGAAAAAACCTGCATAATTTATTTTGAAATACATTCTGTTTGTTTATAAATCTTTAATTCCACCTAGTAGCTTTTGGTAATTATAAAATATAATTAGGGGATAAGATAGCCGATTAAATTTAGAATCCGATGATGTTCGATTTTCGATTTCGTAAATTTGACGAGCAAGTTGCTCCAAATTCAACGAAAATTGACGTGCTAGCTAAGTTTGACGTGTAGAACGTAGTGGTGAAGTTAGTTTTTCGAAATTGTGAGTTTTTACGGAACGACCCGAAATAGGCTAAAATACGGTAAATTGACCCGGATTGAGTTTTAGTCATTTTAAGACGTATATGAACTATCCGATTTTGAAGTTGATGTTTATAAATTGTGCCGGTAAATAAGAATGGTTTTCGCGACGGTTATTGATGTTTTTACTATTTTTCCGTTTTTGGGAATTGATGGATTAATTGACGGTGATGTTTGCGACGGTGTATACAATTACGAATACTTGTTGTTTACGCGATGCAATGGCATGTTTATGTGATGTGATTAAATATGGCGAAGTAGACTTTATGTCAATTGTGATGAGCGATGATGATATGTTGTTGTGTGGTCTTTATGTATTGAGTCACATACATTTCATGCGAAGAGGGCTTTATAAGCGATGATGGCTTTATGCCGAAGTTGGGCTTTATGCCAAGTGTCCCTAATTACGGACAAAGCGATGGGTACCACATGCATAACATAGTCGTGTCTCATGGAGTCCATTATGTTTATTTTGGAGTCGGTTATGTTTATGTTCGAGTTGTTTATCATTGAGTTCTTGATTGATGAATGATAATTGAATTGCGACGGTACATGGTGTTTTGTGTTGATGTGAAGATAATGGTTATGTGATGAAATTGATGTGTTGATTTATACACCAAATGCTAATTTAAAGTATGTAAGTTTAAATATATGTTGATATACTTTATTTAACTTATATCAATTATAATTCCAACTATTTATATATTCCATCATTGTTTCTAATTATATGTTTTGGAATTATCTCACCCCTTTACTTGTTTCGCCGTTACCTATATATTGGTAACGTGCAGGTGATCCCCGAGGATGAGGTGGATTAGCTCGAGTCACTTTGTTTTGCGTCGTTCTGCTCTGGTCGTAGTAACACTCGGGATTTGGGCGACGTCATTATTTTGATAGGATAGTTTGTATATACTATCTTATTATGTTATAACCTTTTGGATTGATGACAACATGATGTTATGTATATTTTGTTAACATATCCATTGTGCTGTGAATATTCATATGTACGTATGATGAATTATGTATGATTCGGTATATCCGATTTTTGATGTGCATTATAATGCTAATTGTTGGAAATGCGAAGATGTGATGCCTCAATTTTGTTAAATGGAATTTTGAAACTCTGATTTTATTATATAATTACGCGGGGTAGAATTGGGGTGTTACATTAGTGGTATCAGAGCAGGTCGGTCTGTCCGGCCAAGTTGTTGAGTCCGTTGTTGACTAACAATCAAGTATTGTTATTTGTTGATTCTAATCCTTGTTTTGTTGTGAGCAGAAGTTGTTATGGCTGGTAGGCATGCTGGTAGAAATGCTGGTAGGAGCGTTGGAAGGAACGATGATGCTATTGCTGCTGCTATGCAGGCTATGGCTCAGGCTTTCCAAAACCCGCCTAATGCTGACGAGGGCGCTGGGACTCGTAGTTTGGCGACCTTCCGAGGAGAATCCACCTACTTTCTGGAAGTATGATCCCGAGGGTGCTCTAACTTGGTTGAAGGAGATTGAAAGAATCTTTCGGTGATGGATTGCACTCGCAGAAAGTCCGTTATGGAACTCATAAAGTAAGGAGGCGATGATTGGTGGTTGACACCGTCAAAGGCTTGGAGTTTGGTGAAGAAGTAACATGGGATGTTTTAGTAGGAGTTCTTGAGGAAGTATTACCCTAAGATGTTCGGGAAAGAAGGAGATTGAGTTCCTTTCTAAGGCAAGGAGCATGTCCATCACGATTATCTGCGAAGTTTATTGAATTGGCTAAGTTCTATCCTCACTTTAATGGTGAGGGTGCTGAATTTTCAAATGCATTAAATTTGAGAATGGCTTACGTCCCGAGATTAAGAAGGCGATCGGTTATCAAAAATCCGTGTCTTTGGATTTGATTGATAGTTGTAGGATCTTTGAAGAGGATAGTAATGCACATTATAAGATATTGTCCGATAAGAGGAGCAAGGGCCAGCAGACCGTGGAAACCTTATGATGTCCCTCTTGGTAAAAAAGAAGCGTTTCAAGGAAGAAGGACTAGTGGAGATGCTCCGCTAGTATTGTTTGTTACAAATGTGGGAAACCCGCCACAAGAGTAATGTTTGTAGGAGTGATGGGAAGACTAAAGAGAATGAGGTGCGTGTTTCCGTTGTGGTGAAACGGGTCATTTGATTCGTGATTGCAAGCATAGAGTGGTCTGCTTTAATTGTGGTGAGGAGGTCACACTAGTCCTCAATGCAAGAAGCCTAAGAAGGCGCAAGGCGGGAAAGTGTTTGCTTTGTCGGGCTCCACGGCAAACGAAGATGGTCTTGTTCGAGGTACTAGTTTCATTAATAGAATTCCCTTATTACTATTATTACTTGGTGCTACTCATTGTTTTATTGTCACGATTGTGTTAAGAGATTGGTCTTACTTTGTCATCTCTAGATAGAGATATGGTGGTGGATGTTCCGCTAAGGAACATTACTACTTCTTTTGTGTGCAATCCCTTTATCAATCTTTGGTAGAGACTTCGTGGTGGATCTTATTTGTTTACCGCTTGTTGGGTTGGACGTGGTTTTGGGTATGGATTGGTTGAAAGCTAACTATGTCCATATTAATTGCTATGACAACATCAGAAGGTTTTCTTCCTTAGCGGAAGAAGATCAAACTATGTTGGTGTCGACGAAACAATTGAAGGAGTTCATGAAAGATGAAGCATCGGTTTTCTTGTTGATGGCGACTCTTTCTGGAGAGTCAATGTATTGCAAACTTTCCTAGTGGTGCGACTTTCCGAAGTGTTTCTGATGAGATTCCTAGTGCACCTCGAAAGAGAAGTTGAGTTTCGTGCATCTTGTCCTGGTACTGACCTATCTCTATGGCGCCATACAGGATGTCCGTATCGGAGCTAGCAGAATTGAAGAGTCAATTAGAAGATTTGCTCGAGAAGAAGTTTGTTAGACCAAGTGTGTCACCATGGGGAGCTCCTGTGTTATTGGTAAAGAAGAAAGATGGTAGCATGAGGCTTTGTATTGATTATCGTCAGTTGAATAAAGTAACTATCAAGAATAGGTATCCACTTCCTAGGATTGATGATTTGATGGACCGGTTGGTTGGTGCCCGCATGTTTAGTAAGATTGATTTGAGATCGGGTTACCATCAAATAAGGGTGAAAGAAGAAGACGTTCGTAAAATCGCTTTCGTGAGGTATGGACATTACGAGTATTCGGTGATGCCTTCGTGTCACTAATGCACCGGAGTATTCATGGAGTACATGAACCGATTTTCCATCCTTACTTGGATAGTTTCGTGGTTGTTTTATTGATGATATTCTCGTTTATTCTAAATCGGAGGAAGAGCATGCGAACATTTGCGACCGTGTTAGAAGTTCAAGGAGAAGAAGCTTTATGCTAAGTTGTCAAAGTGCGATTTTTGGCTAGGTGAAGTGAGCTTTTTAGGGCATGTCATTTCTGGTGATGGCATTGCGGTTGATCCTTCTAAAGTTGATGCTGTGTTAAGATGGGAGACTCCTAAGTCTGTTACCGAAATTAGAAGTTTCTTGGGTTTGGCTGGTTACTATAGGAGGTTCATTGAAGGTTTTTCTAAGTTGGCACTTCCTTTGACAAAGTTAACTTGTAAAGGAGCTGCTTTTGTGTGGGATGTCAAGTGTGAAGAAAGTTTTGTTGAATTGAAGAAGAGGTTGACAACGGCACCGATCTTGATTTTACCTAATCCTGAAGAACCGTTTGTGGTTTATTGTGATGCTTCTATGATGGGTTTGGGTGGTGTGCTTATGCAAGGTGGCAAGGTGGTTGCTTATGCTTCGAGGCAATTGAAGATTCATGAGAAGAACTATCCTACTCACGATTTGGAACTTGCGGCGGTTGTTTTTGTGCTTAAGATTTGGAGGCATTATCTTTATGGTTCTAGATTTGAAGTATTTAGTGACCATAAAAGCTTGAAATATTTGTTTGATCAAAAGGAGCTTAATATGAGACAGAGAAGGTGGCTTGAATTGTTGAAAGATTATGATTTCGGATTGAACTACCATCCTGGTAAAGCAAATGTGGTGGCCGATGCTTTAAGTCGAAAGACTTTGCATATGTCACTTTTGATGGTGAAAGAGTTGGAATTAATTGAACAATTTAGAGATATGAGTCTTGTGATAGAAGTGACGCCGAAGAGTGTTATCTTGGGGATGTTGAAGATCAATAACGATTTCCTTGATAGCATTAGAGGAGCTCAAAAGCTTGATGTGAAACTTGTGGATTTGTTGGTTAGTATTGGACAAGCTGGAAGTGAAGATTTCAAGTTGGATGCTCAGGGTGTTTTAAGATTCCGAGGTAGGATTTGTATTCCTGATGATGTTGATTTAAAGAGGATGATTTTGGAAGAAAGTCATAGAAGTGGTTTGAGTATTCATCCCGGAGCGACTAAAATGTATCAAGATTTGAGAAAACTATTTTGGTGGTCGGTATGAAAAGAGAGGTGGCTCAATTTGTTTATGCTTGTTTGACTTGTCGAAGTCTAAAGTGGAGCATCGAAACTCGCAGGGTTGATGCAACCGTTGAGATCCCGAATGGAAATGGATAGCATTTCTATGGATTTTGTAACGGGTTGCCGAATACACAAAGAGGACACGATGCGATTTGGGTGATTGTTGATAGGCTTACAAAGTCGACTCACTTTATTCCTATTAACATCACTTATCCCGTGATCGAGGTTGGCGGAGATTTATACGCATGTGATTGTTAGATTACATGGTATTCCTTTGGTATTGTTTCGGATAGAGATCCGAGGTTCACTTCAATTTTGGAAAAGCTTGCAAGAGGCTTTAGGTTCTAAGTTAAGGTTGAGTTCGCTTATCATCCTCAAACCGATGGTCAAACGGAAGGACGATTCAATCGTTGGAAGACTTGTTACGAGCTTGTATTCTTGAGCACGGTGGTTCATGGGATACATATCTTCCTTTGATTGAGTTTACTTATAATAACAGCCACGCTAGTATTGGAATGGCACCGCTGAGGCGTTGTATGGTCGGAGATGTAGGACCCTTGTGTTGGCACAGTCGGGTGAAAGTGTGGTACTTGGACCCGATTTGGTTAGGGAAACTACGGAGGCGGTGAAGATGATTAGAGAAAAGATGAGAATTTCTCAAAGTCGTCAAAAGAGTTATCATGATAAAAGGAGGAAAGATTTGGAATTTCAAGAAGGTGATCATGTGTTCTTAAGAGTTACTCCTACAACCGGCGAAGCATTGAAGTCGGAAGCTAACTCCTCGCTTTATTGGTCCTTATCAAATTACTAGTAAGGGAAAAGTGGCTTATCGGTGGCGCTACGCCAAATCTTTCAAACTTGCACGATGTTTTCATGTGTCACAACTCTAAGTATGTCCGGATCCTTCACATGTGATCGAGATGGATGACATTCAAGTTCGAAAATCTTACGGTGGAAACGATGCCTTTGAGGATTGAGGATCGTGAGGTGAAGACCCTTCGTGGCAAAGAGATTTCATTGGTCAAGGTTGTTTGATTGGCAGCACGTGAAAGTGCGACATGGAATTGAGAGTAAGATGCGGATTCATATCCCGAGCTTTTCGAGTCGTAATTTCGAGGACGAAACCTTTTAGTGGGGAGAGTTGTAACGCCTTTATTTAATATTAAATTATATTATTATTTTGGATTATCGTTGACGATTATTTTGACAACGAAAATAATTATATTAATCGGTATATTTATTAATATATTTAGCGATGCTGCTCGATTCGTAAAATATTTTTCGATCGATATTTAATTTACCGGAATTAAATCAACAAATTAAGTTAGAAATATAATTAGATGGTATGTAGTGTATTAAGAATAGTTGAGGGCATTTGAGCAATTTAATTAAGTTAGCTAGTATGACATGTTATATTTATATCATTTCCTCCACCTTTCCAAACATAACACCAAAATCACCAAAGTTGAGAAGTTGGAGTAAAGCTAGGGTTGGTTGAGGAAGAAGAAGAGAGCAAGAAGAGAAAAGCTTGGCTTGAGAATCATCTTGAATACCCAAAGCTTGCTAGGTAAGGGTTTGATCCACTTATATTTAGGGCTTGATGGATTTTAGTTTGATTTGGGGAAAAATTTGATAGATGGTTTGTAGAGTTGTATTAGGTGATTATTGTTGGGTTTAAAGATTTGATCTTGGTGTAGAAATTATAAGTATTGTTGTTAGTGTTGTAGTATTTGGATTGTAGGTTGAAAATAGAAAATAAATGAAATATGAAGGTAAATGGGATTAGGATGAAGATAAATAGTAAACTAACTATGAAACAAAAAAATAATAGTAAACTAACTATAAAACAAACAAAAAAATAATTCAAATAACCACAAGCAAAACGCATGGGAGTTGAAAAATTCATTTTGAGGGTGGAGGACTTTCGTCCCATTGTATGTCATGGAAATGGATTTTTATGCTTTGCAAATTGTCATCAACTTGAATGTTGTTATTTTATCACAACAATGAAAAACCCGCATAATTTATTTTGAAATACATTCGCTTTGTTTATAAATCTTTAATTCCACCTAGTAGCTTTTGGTAATTATAAAATATAATTAGGGGATAAGATAGCCGATTAAATTTAGAATCCGATGATGTTCCGATTTTCCGATTTCGGTAAATTCGGCGACGGAGCAAGTTGCTCCAAATTCAACGAAAATTGACGTTAGCTAAGTTTGACGGTAGAACGTAGTGGTGAAGTTAGTTTTTCAAATTGTGAGTTTTACGAACGACCGAAATAGGCTAAAATACGTAAATTGACCTTGATTGAGTTTTAGTCATTTTAAGACGATATGAACTATCCGATTTTGAAGTTGATGTTTATAAATTGTGCCGGTAAATAAGAATGGTTTTCACGACGGTTATTGATGTTTTTACTATTTTTCCGTTTTTGGGAATTGATGGATTAATTGACGGTGATGTTTGCGACGGTGTATACAATTACGAATACTTGTTGTTTACGCGATGCAATGGCATGTTTATGTGATGTGATTAAATATGGCGAAGTAGACTTTATGTCAATTGTGATGAGCGATGATGATATGTTGTTGTGTGGTCTTTATGTATTGAGTCACATACATTTCGAAGAGGGCTTTTATGCCAAGCGATGATGGCTTTTATGCCGAGCGAAGTTGGGCTTTATGCCAAGTGTCCCTAATTACGGACAAAGCGATGGGTACCACATGCATAACATAGTCGTGTCTCATGGAGTCCATTATGTTTATTTTGGAGTCGGTTATGTTTATGTTCGAGTTGTTTATCATTGAGTTCTTGATTGATGAATGATAATTGAATTGCGACGTACATGGTGTTTTGTGTTGATGTGAAGATAATGGTTATGTGATGAAATTGATGTGTTGATTTATACACCAAATGCTAATTTAAAGTATGTAAGTTTAAATATATGTTGATATACTTTATTTAACTTATATCAATTATAATTCCAACTATTTATATATTCCATCATTGTTTCTAATTATATGTTTTGGAATTATCTCACCCCTTTACTTGTTTCGCCGTTACCTATATATGGTAACGCGCGTGATCCCGAGGATGAGGTGGATTAGCTCGAGTCACTTTGTTTTGCGTCGTTCTGCTCTGGTCGTAGTAACACTCGGGATTTGGGCGACGTCATTATTTTGATAGGATAGTTTGTATATACTATCTTATTATGTTATAACCTTTTGGATTGATGACAACATGATGTTATGTATATTTTGTTAACATATCCATTGTGCTGTGAATATTCATATGTACGTATGATGAATTATGTATGATTCGGTATATCCGATTTTTGATGTGCATTATAATGCTAATTGTTGGAAATGCGAAGATGTGATGCCTCAATTTTGTTAAATGGAATTTTGAAACTCTGATTTTATTATATAATTACGCGGGGTAGAATTGGGGTGTTACAATAGGCGCTGAGTATGCGTGGCCTTCAGAGGTGGAAGTGACATGAGATTGCTATACCTATGTCGACGTGTTGTGTGGATAACCTTTACCATTGGTGATCAACATTGGAATAAATGAAGCATATTTTTGGTTTATCCGATGTGAGATGTATCTTGGGAGTATCTGTGGACCGTTAGGCGTGAAGCAATGTCAATTTTGGCAAGTATAAACACAGTGAACTTAGAGTGTCGAGAAATTCCAAAGGGGAATGTTCGAAGCACGAAGTAGGATTCTGGTATAACAGTCGAGCTTGAGACATTAGATATTTTGTATTCGGGAGCACAACTGAGATAGTTGGTTTGGGAGCAGTTCAGAAACGATGAAGTATGACGATGAGGTAATCCTAATAGCTTTAAGTGGGAATTGAAGTTTTCTTTGAAGTTTTCTTTAGAAGAGTAAGTCAGTAGTCCTAAAGGAAACATGAAGTATTACAAATAATATTATTTGATTACTTGAGCGCAATGAAATTGTGAAAGAGCTATTGCACCAGTTAAGTTTGAGAAGCTACCCATGGTGTTGTCACGCTAGCAATGTGTAGTTGTGTGGTTAGAAAAGAAATATGGAAAAGTTAACGGTGTTGTCGTAATAGTTGTACGACGTAGGAGTCAGTGGTTTAAGATGAACTGTACTCAGTAAGTGTTCGACGTCAAAATTTCCAGAGCCGAAGTGTGTAACTAAGTTGTACTGATGGAACTAACCAAGACTGATGAAGTCAGTAGTGACCTTGTTTTGGAATTACTCAACCTCGAGGAACGACCTTTGTTAAGTGTGTTTAAGACTCTGGCGATTTTCATGATTTGCGTATTCCGAGGAAGATTTGTTGTCGTTTAAGGGATCGAGCGAAGCGTAGTTGGGTATTGGGATCAAGTGTGCTATGGAGGAAGTGTGACTCAGTAAGTCTCGAGAAGTATGTATGATAGTTTGAGATCAGAATAGCGCGACGGATGAAAGGAGGACCGAATAAGCTTGTAGTAGGTGTAAGTGGAATGCATGTGACAAATGTTTGATTGGAGGAACCTTGTGAGGAGAAACTCTCTGAGAAATGTTTTATCCATCCGAACTCTCTAAGATCCACCAGAATCCAGTGGGATACTGTTGATGGATCGACATATAGACAACTGTGTGGTTAGTATGTAATGGGAAATTCTGGAGGCAGTAGTTGTACAAGTGAGTATTGAGGATTAAGTGAGGAAAGGGTTTTAGCTTGAAGTGGAATTTCATTGTTCTGTCTGGTGCAAAATATGGGCACGCACGAAGACTTGGACGATGATTGCGATCAACGAGAAGTACATTTTGTTGGTAGGATGTTGTGTGTTGTTGAATACAAAGATTATAGTTATGGGATTGTGTATCCTTATGGTTTCAGTTGAAATGTTTTATGTAGTGAAATAGAGTTCGAGGTAAGAGATCTTATGATGCCGAGGTTGTAGCTATAGCATGGTAACTTCTTTGATTGTGATGGTAGAGACTTGTCTAAAGACTAAAGAAAGTACTAAATAAGGAGTTTTGTCGTAAAAGAGGATAGATTAGAGTGAGTCAAATTAAGCATATGGAAACTAGAAATTGGGAACAAGAGATTCAACAAGCGCTTATATAACCTTGATTTGATGCAGTACAAACAAACAAAGTTGTCATCGTTAAGGAAAGACGATGCAGAGGGTTTGTATGAATACGAAATAATGCAAGTAGACAACAAAGAGGTAGTGAAGTTCAGTGTCATTAGTTAAGCAAGGACGAGCTTCGTAAACGTTAAGAGTGTTTGTTCGACTAAAATGGATTATTAGAAATTCTTGAGCTATGCATATTTGATGTGAATTGATCTAAGATGGAAACCTCGAGAGAACCTATTTTCAAGCAAGTCTGAGCAAAGTATCAGAAGATTGTGTTGTGAGACGATTAAGGCTTCTAGTAAAATTTGTTAAGAACGTGAATGTAACAGAGAGTGGTATCCTCTTGGATGGAGCGACTATCAAACGGAGTCATAGGGTTTAACCAAAGGAGAATGTGAAGAACGTTCGTCCCCTCGTTGGAAGAAGATGTGTGGAATCTGTTGTCACGAGGATTGTGAAGAATTGAGGCTAATTCTATTTAAGGGGGGAGAATGTAAAAACCCTATATCTATATGTATAAAATGCTAGGTGTTAGTATGTATGTACATTATATGAGTTGAAAGGAACTAGCTACTTAGAATTAAACCAACTGGCATGCTTGTAAATACTACTTAGTTAAGGGGCATATTGGGCAAAAAAGAAAGTTGCATGGAATCTTATGGGTAGGTGGAAGATAGTGAAGGAAAATCAATTTTATGATTATCAAGTGAAGAATATAATAGAAGAAGTCATCTTCTTCAACTTGCAAACATCATTTTCGTATTTCTTGGGAAGCTCCTACTAAATCAACCATATCTCCCAATTCACAACTCCGATTGAGATGATCCCGGACTTTTCGAAAAACTCACGAAATTCCCTACAATCTGGTTACATGGTTCGTGAGCTGCATGTTCATGAGGAATGATATAATCACGTTTGAAGATGGAGGTATGGTGATGTTGTAGGATGAACCCATAGGATCTTCACTCAACAAGCCATAACGTCTAGCTCGTAGCTCCAATTCAGGTAATTTTGGACTTTTTGAAAAGCTCACAAAATTCCCTTCAATTTGACATATTGATTCGTCTTCATAGATGTCTTATTGAAGGAGAAAATCGCGTTTGAAGTTTGGATAATCTTGCTGGAAATCTTACGGGTTCCATGAAGAAGAAGACGAAAATTTGGTCATGAGAATGGTTCGGTTGCTGCATTAACCTCATTCTAACCTCCAATTATGCAAGGTGAGTCTCTAGTTAGAGACTTGGGTTTTTTATGGGGAGAATTGAGAATTTGGGGAAAAATGGAGTTTTATGTGATATAAATCATTGCATGTTTGTTTTAGTGATGAAGTATGTGTTCTTTGATGCAATTGTATGCCATAGAATGATTATACGTGATGGGATTCGAATTTGGATCATTGGGGAACCTTAGGAATGTATTAGAATGCTTTGGAACTAGTTTTATGCAGGAAAATACGTTTTTTAGACTCTGCTTCAGGTGCAAATCGATTTGCATATAGTGTAAATCGATTGCTCAACGATCGAAAATGACTTTCATTGTTTCGATCATAACTTGAGTTTTATAACTCGAAATAGAGCCCGGACGGAAGCGTTAGAAAGTTACTTTAATGAACTTTATGAATATGTTTAGGCATCATGCTTTTAGTTCATTCAAAGGTTATGGAAAAGAGATGTTTAGGTGCATGATGTTGAATAAGCGTTAATGGAATTTAAGAAAATGTATGTTTAATTCCTCCGAGTGTAGTTCCGTCCGTGTCAGGGATCAGAAGCCTCTTTGTTGAGTGACTGATTTTATGAATTGTATGATATTATGTTATGATCACTCGAACGCTAAAATCATGAATATGCATGAATATTATGTGCAAAGTGTTGAGAAGCGCATTATGTGGAAATGCAATTATGTGATCATTACTTGTTCCCATTCATTCCGGTTGAATGTTCGGATGAATTTGTCTTGTTGGCTCGATGTCACAAGTGTTTGGATTATGCTGAATCAAAGTAGACCTGAGCTATTAGATGGTAAATCATATATGACTTTGGACAAGATCCAATTTATTATCACCGTTCCGATGACTCGAGTGGGCCATTTATTGGGCGTTCCACAAGGCATAATCATCCGATATATGGTTTGAATTTATTATTACCGCCCGATGACTTGAGTGGTCCATTTATTGGGCGTTTCCACAAGGCGTAATTATCAGGATATACGGTTTGTCATACACACCTGAGCTACCATTGCAGCGTGTTCCAAGTGGGCCGTTTGAGGGTATTCCAACGGACGTAAGCGTCGGCGTGCTTGGTATGGTGGGATTGTGGTGCCATGTAGACAATACCACTCCGTAGTCTTAACTCACCTCTAATGGTACCATATAGGCAAGACCATTAGGCTTTCACCCGGTGGACTTGTGCGTTAAGAAGATGTTTCGTATTGCGTAATTCATCTGCGTATGGATGATCGACGTGGTTGCGACGACATATAGGAGAATGTTACTTCGGGTACTCGTCGCGGATAAAATCTCACTTATGGATAATTCGACTCATCATGCGATGGACTTATACGATTCTCTTGACACTATGCGTCAGCGTAATTCATCGAGGGTGTGATTTTGTGTAATCTGATAGAAGGTAGAACTTACTTCTGGATTCCTCGTACACGGGTACGGGATTGCACAATGTATTTGTCGATCGGCGCTTTACCCATTGGTTAGTTATGGACTTCCAACGGTGGTGTTTCCCTTATTTGTACTTGCACCGTGATGTGAGATGTAACCCCGGGTTCTAGGTGAATCAGTTTATTATGCATGTGCCCTGTAGAACCGAGTAAACCCTTAAGATAGGGAGGCTCATTGAGATTTAGTAATCTCACCCCAATCCTCTTATTATTTTTCAGAAAGTTATAAGTGGTAGGATTGTTAGATGATTGATTTCAAGATCGCAGATGTGCAAGGCAAGAAGACCTCATCGATCTTATCTTTCCGATGTGTGATGATGAAGACAAGATGTATTGATACGCGCTTGAGATTTGTGTTGTATCCAGCTTTAATTTCTTGTCTTTTCATCTATTTGTATGTTTCTTGTACCATAATTAGCATTACTACATATTATTCTAGACATATATGTACGGGGTGTTACAAAAATATTTTTCTTGCATTCCATTACTCTTTGTCCCTCATTTTTTGTCCTTTACTTTCTCTGTATTCTTTGCTTTCTCTCTAGCTCCACCTATATGGTTCCACCACCTCATCTTATTAAGTTATTACTCATTAGTACTTATACTATTATTTAATAATATTATAAATGATTATATATATTAAAAATTAAAAAATTCAAATTAAATTACTGCTTCTAATTCTATGTATAAGAAATTATTTATTTTTTAAATATCTTGAATAGTAAATATATTTAGTCTATATATAATTCAAATACATCAATTATTTAATGTATCTAATAAAATTAAATCATCTCTTATAAATAAGAATGGAGAGAGTATAAAAGATTTTAATAATGTTTTCACTTAATAAATTAGTAACTAATAATTTTTTATTAATATTTTAAAATTTTATTAATTAAATGTTTAAAATAGATTTTCTAAGTGTAAGACATTATAAATTAATTTATAATTGAAATAATAAATCTAAGAATTTTAAAATCAAATAATTTATTATTAAAGTATTAAAAGTAAACTTAAATTAAAATAAAATGTGTGAAGTTATCCGATCTTAAATTTTGTGTTACGGAGGTTTTATTAGATATCATAATGGATCTTGGATAACAGGGGTTTAGTGGCCAATTAGTTTTGCCGAGATTGAATTTTTAATGGATTTGTAATTCAGGATTTAGAGATATGAGTTATAGATCGGATTATAGGAAACCTTTCAATATGATTCAATACTCGGTATTTGGAGCTTACAAATATAACTATATTAGAAAGGCTATCAAAGAACTCATCTATAGAAATGAGAGGGTTTCATTTATCCATACTAATAGAGAATGTAATCAATAGGCAGATTTTATGCCAAAATATGGAGCATGTAATGTATGAAATTGTTCAACTAAATGATATTGATTCAAAATCACATGTGAACTTTTATTTATGATTTGTTATTTTGTAACATTCACTTTTTGTATAAATATCTTTTAAAATGTTTAAATTTATGGTTAATTTATATAATTCACATTAATCCATATTTGATAATTTTAGATATTTGGTTTATTATAATGTAGGGGTGAATAAATTTGAAGAACATGTCAATAATGTCCTTAAAAGAAAGGATTGGAATTTTGTATATAAAAAATTGTTTTAGGTAGAGTGTCGTTAGAGTCTCCAATTTGAAACTGTAATTGTTTTTACTTACTCAACCTAAATATATTCTTTCATCCCATTTTAAATATTAATTATAAGAATGTGAACCTTTTATTTGACTTCTTCTCTTTAATTCTAATAGATTTACACATTCTAAATTTTGATTACTTGGATGAGAGTTATATGTTAGAGTGGACGGAACTCTCCTCTTTGATTCCTCTCTCAAGCTTACAACTATATTCATATTAATATTAAAAAATAGTATTCGAGAGTTTCAATTTTCCACACTTATAATAAAGTTAACATTGAAAAATGTTATTCTTACGATATTTCTTACACTGAAATATTATAAAAATATATTATATTTTTTTAAAATAAATAAATATATATATATATATAAAATAAGTTTTTAAATATGTTAAGAAATCTTATTTTTTTAGGCGAATTTAATTAATATACACTAATGAATGTAAAGAAATTTCACACCTTCACTTAACCATGACTATTACATTCTATTCACCATTAATTTTAATTTTATTTATTTAAAAAATAATATTTACAAATAATCGTAATACATCTCATATATAAATAAATTTACATTAACCATACGTAATAATTAATCTCTAAGCCACGGTAAAGAAAGTCATTACATTTTTCCAACAATTATATTTTATCTTATTATATATGGGAGAATGCAAAGGTTGTGAGTTAAAATGGGTGGTTTTTATCTTATTATTGATGTTTAGTATAAATTCATTGATTCATTATCCCAATAAAATATTTTTCATGCATTCCATTACTCCTCCTACCTCATTTTTTTGTCCTTTATTTTCTCTGTATTCTTTGCTTTCTCTCTAGCTCCACCTCTATGGTTCCACCACCTCATCTTATTAAGTAATTACGCGTTAATACTTATACTAATATTTAATAATATTATAAATGATTATATATAAAAAATTAAATAATTTAAATTAAATTACTCCTTTTGATTCTATGTATAAGAAATTATTTATTTTTTAAATATTTTGAATAATAAATATATTTAGTCTATGTATAATTCAAATACATCAATTATTAATGTATCTAATAAAATTAATTCATCTCTTATAAAAATAAGAACGGAGAGAGTATAAAAGATTTTAATAATTTTTTCTCATAATAAATTAGTAACTAACAAGTTTTATTAATTTTTTAAAATTTTATTAATTAAATGTTGAAAATAGATTTTCTAAGTTTAAGACATTATAAATCAATTTATAATTTAAATAATAAATCTAAGAATTTTAAAATCAAAGAATTAATTATTAAAGTATTAAAAGTAAACTTAAATTAAAATAAAATGTGTGAAGTTATCCGATCTTAAATTTTGTGTTACGGAGGTTTTATTAGATATCATAATGGATCTTGGATAACAGGGGTTTAGTGGCCAATTAGTTTTGCCGAGATTGAATTTTTAATGGATTTGTAATTCAGGATTTAGAGATATGAGTTATAGATCGGATTATAGGAAACCTTTCAATATGATTCAATACTCGGTATTTGGAGCTTACAAATATAACTATATTAGAAAGGCTATCAAAGAACTCATCTATAGAAATGAGAGGGTTTCATTTATCCATACTAATAGAGAATGTAATCAATAGGCAGATTTTATGCCAAAATATGGAGCATGTAATGCATGTAATTGTTTAACTAAATGAAATTGATTCAAAATAACATGTGAACTTTTATTCATGATTTGTTATTTTGTAACATCCATTTTTTGTATAAACATCTTTTAAAATATTAAAATTTATGGTTAATTTATATAATTCACATTAATCCATATTTGAAAATTTTAGATATTTGGTTTATTATAACGTAGGGGTGAATAAATTTGAAGAACATGTCAATAATGTCCTTAAAAGAAAGGATTGGAATTTTGAATAAAAAAATTGTTTTAGGTATAGTGTCGTTAGAGTCTCCAATTTGAAACTGTAATTGTTTTTACTTACTCAACCTAAATATATTCTTTCATCCCATTTTAAATATTAATTATAAGAATGTGAACCTTTTATTTGACTTCTTCTCTTTAATTCTAATAGATTTACACATTCTAAATTTTGATTACTTGGATGAGAGTTATATGTTAGAGTGGACGGAACTCTCCTCTTTGATTCCTCTCTCAAGCTTACAACTATATTCATATTAATATTAAAAAATAGTATTCGAGAGTTTCAATTTTCCACACTTATAATAAAGTTAACATTGAAAAATGTTATTCTTACGATATTTCTTACACTGAAATATTATAAAAATATATTATATTTTTTTAAAATAAATAAATATATATATATATATAAAATAAGTTTTTAAATATGTTAAGAAATCTTATTTTTTTAGGCGAATTTAATTAATATACACTAATGAATGTAAAGAAATTTCACACCTTCACTTAACCATGACTATTACATTCTATTCACCATTAATTTTAATTTTATTTATTTAAAAAATAATATTTACAAATAATCGTAATAAATCTCATATATAAATAAATTTACATTAACCATGCGTAATAATTAATCTCTAAGCCACGGTAAAGAAAGTCATTACATTTTTCTAATAATTATATTTTAATTATTTTTAAATATTATATATTTTCTTTTTGGTGAGAAAATTATTAGATATTTTGAGTTCCAACATCTAAACTATCTAATAAATTCAAATTTAATCTAAACTATCTAAATTAAATCTAAACCTAAGTTATGTTTATGACTATTTAATAAATTCAAATCTATAAAAACCTTAACATTTGTGTTATATTAGAGCCTGACTTATTTTATTGTGACAATTAATTGGAACAAAATTCAAGATTAACTCCACTCTCTCCTCTATAGCTCTCTCCTTTCTCATTTACAATATTGCATTTCATCAAAGGGGTCTCAGAGTCACTGGTTTAGTATGATTAGTTTTTGTATTCCACTAAAGAAATTTATTTATCATAAATAAATATCAACTATATGAATGTCAAACTTATTTGTCTTCAACTTTTCATTTCTCTTTTACTATTCTTCATTTCTCTTTCAGTAATTCATTTAAATTTATTTTTATAGTGTTAGAGTTTCCTATTTAAAATAACAAGTGTTTTAATCTATTAACCATAGGGATGTCAAATTTATTTTTACAGTGTTAGAGTTTCCTATTAGAAATTATCAATTTAATTTTGCTTGTTTTGAAAATTAATTTTATACAAATTGTAACATTTCCATTAAAACAGGTTATTAGTGATGATACTTCATCTATAAAAATTTAAAATAATGATTAGTATGAATTTTGAGATTAGAATTGACATTAACTTAACAAATCACCGAGTCACTTTACCTAAAATATCAAGGTTTCTAATATATACCTTTGACACATGAAAGATTTTAAATATTTTTAGTTAATTTAGAGAAATATTTTATATTTCACAAATTTGGTTTCTAATTTGTCAAAAATATAATTCTTAAAATTTTGTTAATATACAACAAGAACAAATTTGTTGATTACCACTCTAAATTTTTGTTTTTATTTTAATAAATTATGATTAAATTTATGTGTTGGTTATTTGATGATTAAATTTAAAATCCATTATGATAAGGATTATTTCAACTTAGATTTTAATATATAACTAGAAAGAGACTCGCACAATATTTCTATAAATTTTAAATAAATATTATATAGTGATGGATAATAAATTTATATAAAAGATATATAAATTAAGTATTTTAAACATGTCGGAAATGTATATTTTAAAAGAAAAAATAAAAGAAATTATTTTGTAGTTATCTATCCGTGTGTTCGCACAATGTCGTTATAAATAATAAATAAATATAGTATATTAATGGTTAATAAATGTACATAAAAAAAATATACCAATTAAATAGTCTTTAGGCGTCAAAAATGTATATTTTAATTAAAAATAAAGGAAATAATTTGATAGGCATCTATTAGTGCATTCACACCTCACACAATATCGTATTAAATAATAAATAAATAAATTATACTAATGATTATGAAATGTAAACAAACAAAATTAAGTAGTCTCGTTCATCAAATATATATATATATATATATATATATATATATATATATATATATATATATATATATATATATTAGTAGAAAATAAAATAATTAAATAGTCATCTACCCATGCTTTCATAGGTTGTACAATGTCCTTATAAATTGTAAATGAATATAGTATAGTGATGTTAAAAATATATACAATTTAAGTAGTCTCGACCCGTCGAAAATATATATTGTAGTAAATAAATAATAAAATTATTATGGAATAATCTATCTGTAGGTTCGTACGGGTCGCACAAAATCGTTTTACTTGTACAATCAAATATAATATAGTGTTTGCTAAGAAATGTAAATAAAAGATATATAAATTAAGAAGAACATATTTAAAATTATGATTATTATATAAATATTATGATTGAATAAATGATTAGTAGAAAGGTATGTAGATGGAGGCTAGAGAGCCAGATAAAAAATGAATGATAGTAAAACAAATTTTGAGGTATGATAATAGTTATAATATTTTTAATCTAAAGGGATGGGGAGGCGCGGACGACCACCAAAGGGGGTGTCAACGCCGTCGTCATCCAACAGTAATGAAGAGGAAAATCAACAATGGGAGACTTCAAATTCGTCTGCAAGACAGGAAAAGCAGGGTCATAATGAGGTAAAACTGATAGAAGAGAATGGGCATGAACTTGAATTCACAGAACCGACAACCCTAGATTCATCAAAAGACAAAATTGAATCAAGGAAATTATGGGTGGACGTCATAAGTGGAAACAGAAACCCTGGAAACGGTGTGGCACTCGATTCACCGCACCAAAGATCGTCAATGGCGCAGGTTCTCATCGAAGAAGACACCGAATGAAAGGAAATTTTGGGATACTGCACTGATTATGTATGTTATAGGACAAGAGTTAAGTATGAACATGGAAAAACAATTCATGACGAAGCATTGGAATTTACTCAAACTACCTGACATATATTATAAAAATGAAGGGTATTTTATTCTGAGATTTCATTCACATAAGGAAAGGGATGCTGTCTTGATGAAATGACCATATACGATACTGAAACATGCCGATGATGCTAGATGAATGGAAAGCAAATTTTGATCTGAAAAAGGATATGGTACGCACCATCCCTATATGGGTCCAATTTCCACAATTGCCTCTTCATTTATGGGGAGCTAAGCCATTGGGGAAGATAGCTAGTGTGCTGGGAATTCCATTGATGATTGATGAGTGTACTACAAATCGATATCGAATATCGTATGCTCGAGTCCTTGTAGAGATTGATATTACTCAAGAGCTCATTAAGGAGATAACTATTAAAGATGATAAAGGGGAAATGATGCAACAGAGGGTCGAATATGAATGGAGACCTCCATATTGTACGAAATGTCACCGAATTGGACACAAATGTGAAGATAAACAACAAAGGCATCCAGGTAAACGATGGGCTCCCAAAGAAAAGTAGAGTACTACAGACCACCTGAAGATGCCACAGAATACTGAAACTGACAAGCCGATACAACAATCAAGTATTCAGGTTCAATCAAGTCCACAAATCCAGATTCAACACAGGTCACCAATCCTGCAAAAGAATAAAAGTCGGATGAGAAGATGCGGTGAACCGTGGACGGAGGTGAGGAAAAGAAAAGGAGAAAAGTAGAGTTAATGGGGAAATAGTTCGAATGATAGTCGTTCTAGGCATACACAAGGGAATTTCTTTGGAACACTTGGGGATGGAATAGCCTCAGTGTCCCTAGAAGATGTCCCATGACCATATCTTGGAACAATAGGGGGCTGAATAAAGCAGGGAAATATATGGAGATTGTTGCGGCGGTGTAACGGCAAGCAAAGAGTTGGTATTATTTTTACCGGGTGATATATACCGGTTAGGTTATATCGTATCGTGTCCACAGAGATTGGTTATTGATTCGTGTTCGACAATTCTACCGTTAATGAGTTTGAGATTAAATGAGTTGAAAATAAAAGACAAAAAGTAAATGAACAAAAGTATAAAGGATGAGCGTCCTAACGAATGTAAACTACCGTCACGGACTTAAATCTACCATCCATGTTATACTCGCCCACGTTACTCGTCCGTGTCATCACATACCTCTCACAATCTAAGCTATTTCTAACCCAAATTGAGAATCCTCCTAAACCATCTCAATATCCATCCCGCATACCGACAACAAAGAAGTCAATCACACCTCCATACCCATTCCCGGCATACTTCACCGACGCAGATGCATTAAGTTCGGTACTCTATAGTGAATGTTAGATCTAAACCTATTTCTTGCATTCAAACTAATGATAATCATCCTAGGTAAGAATCTAAGCAATCTATCCCTAGCAAAGCTCAAATCCCTAACATAAAGTTAAAACCTAAGATAATCACCAACACAAATTCGTAAAGTAAACTTTATACAAGCCAAAGGCGATAAATATACAAGAGTTATGAGTAGAAATACATACAAACCCAACAAAAGAGATTACAAAGAGAAGAGAAGAAGAGGAACCACAAATCTACATTGGTTGTCAAGCCAATCAAGAGGATTCGACTCGGATCATCAAAATGCAAGCTCAATGTTGTTTTCCAAGCAAATCTATCAAAAATATGAAGGTGATGGTGTTGGGACTCAAAATACCCAACCCATAACCTAAAATGTGTTTTGAGCCCTTTAAAGAATTCAAGTCGCAGGCGCGCTCAACATGGCCTCGCTTCATCGCTATTTTCAAGATTTTATTTTGCAGATCTCGAGAACCGTAACTCGGAATTGAGCCGGTTTAAGCGTTGGAAAGCTTATTCAATGCTCTATCCAACCATGAAGAAATATCAACCAAATTTATGATTTTTATTGTATTGAATTTGAGCTTTATTCGATGACGTATTGTGCAAAATCGCACTCTTGAAGCTTAGCCTTTGGCCTTTATTACTCAATGCTCCAATTATGAATGAATACCTATAAAAGAGATGAAAAACTATCAAATGATACAATATTTACACAAAAACTCAATTATTCTATTATGTACACAAATATACTAAAAGCGGGGAATTTATTCGAAGAATATCAACAAAAGAACGGATAAGTGCCACAAAATGTATATACAAAATAACTACATTTTGACACTTATCAACTCTCCCCAACTTGACACATTGTTTGTCCTCAAACAAAGTCAAATAACTCAAAGAAACAAAGAATGATAATCAAATAATCACGAATCAACAAGTTTTAAAACGAAAACAAATGTATGGTTCAAACGAAAAATGTACACGACAAATACAAACTTACCACCACCCTACAGCGATAACATATAAACGAAACAAATCCTAAGTACAAAAATCATGCAAAACATTCTAAAACAAAACAAGCTCAATCATGAATCACACCTAGCAAAAATTCATCGGTAGATGAAGAACACACAAAGGTGAGGATAAAAACACTCCTCCACAATCTTGCAAACAATAGACTAAATTATGCATTCATCCAAAACGTATTAAAATACAAATGCAAGAATCACAAGGGCTTTTAAGGTTGTAATGTGGCTTGGTTAACAAACAAGTGATAAGTCCTAAAGCTAATCGAAATAAAAACTTGCCTAAACCTAAGGGAGTGATCAACTCACAAAGTTCCAAACAATATAATTTCAATCAAACTTATTCTTCATCACAAATTTCACACCAAACACACCTCACTTATTAACATAACATTATTCCTACTCTTTTGTTTTTCTTTTCAAAGCTTTTCTCTTTTTCTTTCTTTTCTAATCTTTCTTTTCACTTTTTTCTTTTCTTTTCTTTTCTCAACCTCATATCAATCACAACATAAGCACATAAACATTCCTCTCCCAACTTGAATTCAACCAACATTAATGTGTGAATACTCCCTACTTTCTAAGGCAAGGTAAAATCCATACAACAACATATAGTTGAGGTTCAAGAAAAAAAATCAACATCCATACAAAAAGGTGAATTGACACTCATAGACAAGCATCAAGTTCAAATAAACATGGATATTGATAAAAGTTCAAAGGGTTAACAAAGGATCACACACTCACAAGGTGAATTGTATATTTGGCCAAGGTAGTTATGCTCAAAATCAACAAAATGCCTTGATCATTTTCTTGCAATCATACAATCAACACAAAATAAAAGATTAAGCATAATAAAATCTAGTTAAAACAAGAATGTGGACTCATATGTAAACAATGGAAAGCTTCCTCACATTTATGGGTAAAAAGGACTAAAGTGATTCAATTCATGAGCAAGTAATGCAAAAGAATGAATAGCATGGTAATTATACAAATGATAAATTTCCTAAACATGTTATGCTATAGAAAACGATAAACGAGTACGACATGTACCAACTTTGAAAACTATCATTACCATACATCCGCGAGTTGAAACGATCAAACTCGGAAAATCACCTCAAAAGTCTTCAAGTTACCGAACCAAAATTTGAGTCCAAACAACAACAAAAGAATTAGAAAAACAATACTAATTTTATTCAATACAAAAAGCCTTGGTGAAAGTGGGAAAAGGAAAACCAAGTGAAATTTTAAAAATTCACTGCTCAGCAGAAGCCGCCCAAGAAAACACCGATTTGAATGAAAAGCAACAGCCATGCTCCACTTACACACCTATACAATCTCATTTACACATCTAAACAATATTTACAATACATACACACATCCACAAGCTAAAACACTACAAACTTGTGGAAAATAACAAATTGACATAACAAAACAAAAGCAAATAACAATACATAAACTTGGTGAAAACGAATTAACAAGTTGAAAAGTGAAAGTTTGAAATTAAGAGCAACTCCTATTTCAACTTGTTAAAACATAATCTACCAAACAACATAAACATAAACAAACAAAAACATGCTTGTGTTACGTCGTAAGCTCGACGCCTTTATTGTGTGAGCACTAGTAACCTCCTCTCGTCATGCCATGGTATTGCCACACCGCGCAAACCTAAAGAAAGTGTCCTACCAACCACACAACAAACGTTACGAGTACGAGACAATTTACAACATCACGTGAAAGCTAAGAAAATCACAAATATGTACAAGTATGGAAAGTAAACACAACATGTACAAGTAATAATATACAAGTTCATATACAAAGTCTATACAACATATACAATAATTATAAAACTCAAAAACAACGAAATTATCGCAATACAAAACCAATAAAACCAATCCCGAAGCGCCATTTTGTTCGGTGTAACAAGCAAAGAGTTGGTATTATTTTTACCGGTGATATATACCGTTAGGTTATATCGATCGTGTCCACAGAGATTGGTTATTGATTCGCCGTCGACAATTCTACCGTTAATGAGTTTGAGATTAAATGAGTTGAAAATAAAAGACAAAAAGTAAATGAACAAAAAGTATAAAGGATAGACAGCTTGTCCGGAACGAATGTAAACTACCCGTCACAGACTTAAATCTACCATCCATGTTATACTCGGCCTACGTTACTCGTCCGTGTCATCACATACCTCTCACAATCTAAGCTATTTCTAACCCAAATTAAGAATCCTCCTAAACCATCTCAATATCCATCCCTGGCATACCTCGACAACAAAGAAGTCAACTGCGTCACCTCCATACCCATTCCTGGCATACTTCACCGACGCAGATGCATTAAGTTCGGGTACTCTATAGTGAATGTTAGATCTAAACCTATTTCTAGCATTCAGAAACTAACAGATAATCATCCTAGGTAAGAATCTAAGCAATCTATCCCTAGCAAAGCTCAAATCCCTAACATAAAGTTAAAACCTAAGATAATCACCAACACAAATTCGTAAAGTAAACTTTATACAAGCCAAAGGCGATAAATATACAAGAGTTATGAGTAGAAATACATACAAACCCAACAAAAGAGATTACAAAGAGAAGAAGAAGAGAACCACAAATCTACATTGGTTGTCAAGCCAATCAAGAGGATTCGACTCGATCATCAAAATGCAAGCTCAATGTTGTTTTCCAAGCAAATCTATCAAAAATATGAAGGTGATGGTGTTGGGACTCAAAATACCCAACCCATAACCTAAAAATGTGTTTTGAGCCCTTTAAAGAATTCGAAGTCGCACGCAACATTCCGTTTCAGCATCCGCTATTTTCGATTTTATTTTGCAGATCTTGAACCGTAACTCGAATCGAGTTTTCAGCGTTGAAAGCTTATTCAATGCTCTATCCAACCATGAAGAAATATCAACCAAATTTATGATTTTTATTGTGTTGAATTTGAGCTTTATTCGATGACGATGTGCAAAATCGCATTCTTGAAGCTTAGCCTTTGGCCTTTATTACTCAATGCTCCAATTATGAATGAATACCTATAAAAGAGATGAAAACTATCAAATGATACAATATTTACACAAAACTCAATTATTCTATTATGTACACAAATATACTAAAAGCGGAATTTATTCAAGAATATCAACAAAGAACGGATAAGTGCCACAAAATGTATATACAAAATAACTACATTTTGACACTTATCGAGATCAACTCCGTCCTCCGTAATCCAAATTGTTCTTGTCAAGACAAAAGTAAAAATCCAAAAGGCAAACCGTATCGAGGAAAATGAACTTGCGAGGTAAATACATAGATAACTATGCAAACCATCTTAATGGACGATATGGATATACTAGGATGATAGCGAAGACACGTGGAATATTTGAAAAGTACAAATGATGATACATCGAAAGTTCATGATACAAATGGAGATTTCTTGTTCGGTTTACGGTATTTATGCATAATCAATCGAATTGTAGGAAGGAACCGGATATTGAGAGAATCTACGCACAACAAACCTGGCTTCTTATTGGAGACTTCAATAATGTTATAAAGATGGAAGATGTAATTGGAGGAAATAAGATTGTTGAAAGTGAATATATTGATCCGGTTAGTATGATGAGTAACACGAGCTATATGAAAATAGAGTGAGGGGATTACTTTACATGGTCGAACAAACAAGGAGACAATGCCATTTACTCTCATCATCGATGCTAAGTAATGTTGCTGGATGCGTAAGAATGGAAATGCCACACAAAAATATGAATCCCAACATTTCGCACCATGCCATGCTTATGAAAGAACTCATTGAACCACGTAAACCTAATAGATGCTTTAAATTTTTAAATCTAGTACTAACTTAAATGAGTTCCAAGACATTGTTAGGAAAAGTGGAGCATACCGACGGAAGGAAAGCCTATGACGTTGTTTGGAAGAAACTTCAAAGACCGCAACCTCATATTCGCAAATTAAGACCGTTATCCGATACAGAAGATCACACTAGAGCTAATCTTACCAATGCTCAGCAGATTTAATAATAGAATGAATGCAGAAAAATCGAGGACAATGAGCTAGACCTTATTTAGTGGCGGAAATGGAAGGTAGCATTTTAAGACAGATCAAAGATCAATTGGCGGTTGAGTGACAAAAACAAATATTTTCATGTGTCTATAAAGATGAGACAACAAGCCAATGGTATGAAGAAGGTCCAAAGGATGGATGGTACTTTTGCCACGACCGAAAACTATCGAGGTTCGGAGTTCTAAACTGATGGGCGAAATCAAAAACTGAGGGTGTGAATATTCAGCGATGCGTGAAGGTGGACACTTTACTTCGACCCAAAGGAGATGCTAATTGACACGGTCACCGAGGATGAAATCCGAACTTTAAATGATATTGGTAATGATAAAGCACCGGCTAGACGGCTTTGGGGCTTATTTTTCAAGAAAGCACGGAAGATTATTGAAAAGATGTGAGGTAGCAATATATGAGTTTTCAATGAATCGAATATATAAGGTCATTAATTGCTCTATTGTAACTCGCTACCTAAACATAATGGTGCGAAGGAGATTAAGGATTATAGACCGATCGCTTGTAGTACCTTATACAAAATTATTTCCAAGATTTTAGCCAATCTAAGCAAGGTATTAGGGACAATTATTGGTGATAATCAAGTTGCGTTTGTTAAAGGACGAAAATACATAATCACATTTTGCTTACATACGAGCTTATCAAAGGCTAAGGGAATTTCTCCAGATGCTTATCGCAATAGATATTCAAAAGCTTATGATACGGTAGATTGGAACATGCTCGAAACGATATTGAGGAGGTGGATGTCCCCACCGTTTGTACAATGGATCATGACAATGCCAGTTCATATAGGTTCAATGTTAATGGCCGCCACCGAGATCTTGGAAGCAAAGTGGGCCTTAGACAAGGTGACCCCATATCCCTATGATTTTGGTATTGTCATGGAATGCCTAAACAGATACTTGTGTAAGATGCGAAAATTCCAATTTCAATTATCACCCGAAATGCGAAAAACTGAAAATCACAAACTTGTGTTTTGCGGATGATTTGTTGATGTTCTCAAGAGGAGATAAAGTATCAGTTGAAATGATGATGATGGCCTACGAGGATTTCTCGAAGGCAACAGGGTTAGTGGTGAATCCTCAGAAATGTCGGATATACTGCGCAGGAATTGATATGATAACCAAGAAGGATATTCTTAAAGCTTCAGGGTTCCAGGAAGGCAAACTGCCCTTTAAATACCTAGGAGTTCCGGTGACAGGTAAAAAATTGTCTACCCATCATTATTCGCCATTGATAGACAAAATTGTTAATAAGATTAAACTATGGACAGCTCGGTTGCTAACTTACACTGGGAGGTTACAGCTTATCAATAGTATTATGTTTGCTATTGCTAACTATTGGCTCAATTGTTTTCCTTTTCCAAAGTGTGTCATCAAGAAAATTGAGACAATATGCCGAAATTTCCTTTGACGTGGGTTTGAAGGTAGCAAATCACCTAGGGAAGCATCTAGGGCCTAGATCTCATGGAGGTTTGAACATAATTGACATCAGTGTGTGGAATAAAACTCACTTGATGAAAATGTTGTGGAATCTTAGTGGAAAAAAGGACTCATTATGGGCGAGATGGATACATGCATATTATATCAAGAATAATGATCTGATGGTTATAAAAAGCAAAAGTAGTGATTCTTGGATATTAAAAGCCTACTACAGCAAAGAGAAGTTTTTAAACAAGTGGTAAATATGGAAGGAATTATGAAGGGCGATGATATTAATGTGGGAACTTTGTACGATACATTACAAAATTATGGTCAAAAGTAGATCGCGTAACTTGATGTATGGTAATAACGCTAGACCTCAGGCCAACTTCATTTTTTTGGCTAGCATGCCATGAAAGGGAAGCAACCAAGGATAGATTATTGAAATATGGTATGATTGATCGAAAAATCTGTTGTTTCTGCTCGAATGACGAGACAATGAATCACTTATTTTTCGAATGCGAAACTACGAGGAAGATATGGATGGAAGTTTTGGAATGGATTCAAATTCACCATGTTCCTGGCGGATGGCACAACAAAATAAAGTGGTGATTCGAAACGAAGGAAAGGGTACTACAACTATTCTCTAAATGGTCATGCTCAAACAATCTGAACTATGGATGATGAGAAATAACAAAAGTTTTGGCGAATTTGTTGATACCTCAAAGATAGGAAAGAAAATAATTGATACTTTGGTGTATAGGGGGTGGAATAGTAAAAAAAACTTAGGAATTTCATAGCTATTCTTATGATGGAGGGTTGAAATTGGTAATATTTGCTCTCCTGTCATTGGTTGTCTTGTGATTGTCTACTTAGTTGCTGGATCCGATTGGGATCGCTTGTACTTATTGAACTTTTTTGAATTAATAAAGTATTTTTATTTTTTAAAAAAAGCACACAAAATATGTGATTGAAGTCGTTGCACACAAAACATGTAATGGGAATAATTGGCCAAAATGTACATGTTATTGGAGTAGTTGGACATGTCGGTAGTAGGAATGTTGGAAAATACTAGATGGGAGAATGCAAAGGTTGTGAGTTAAAATGGGTGGTTTTTATCTTATTATTGATGTTTAGTATAAATTCATTGATTCATTATCCCAATAAAATATTTTTCATGCATTCCATTACTCCTCCTACCTCATTTTTTTGTCCTTTATTTTCTCTGTATTCTTTGCTTTCTCTCTAGCTCCACCTCTATGGTTCCACCACCTCATCTTATTAAGTTATTACTCGTTAATACTTATACTATTATTTAATAATTTTATAAATGATTATATATAAAGAAAATTAAAAAATTCAAATTAAATTACTCCTTCTGATTCTATGTATACGAAATTATTATTATTTTTAAATATATTGAATAATAAATATATTTAGTCTATATATAATTCAAATACATCAATTATTTAATATATCTAATAAAATTAAATCATCTCTTATAAATAAGAACGGAGAGAGTATAAAAGATTTTAAATTTTTTTTCACATAATAAATTAGTAACAAATAATTTTTTAATAGTTTTTTAAAATTTTATTAATTAAATGTTTAAAATAGATTTTCTACGTTTAAGACATTATAAATTAATTTATAATTGAAATAATAAATCTAAGAATTTTAAAATCATATAATTTATTATTAAATTATTAAAAGTAAACTTAAATTAAAATAAAATGTGTGAAATTAACCGATCTTATATTTTATGTTACGAAGGTTTTATTAGAGATCATAATGGATCTTGGATAACAGGGGTTTAGTGGTCAGTTAGTTTTGCCGGACAGTTTAGAGATTGAATTGTTAATGGATTTGAAATTTAGGATTTAGGGATATGAGTTATAAGTTAGATTATAGGAAACCTTTCATTATGATTCAACACTCGGTATTTGGAGCTTACAAATATAACCATATTAGAAAGGCTATCAAAGAACTCATCTCTAGAAATGAGAGGGTTTCATTTATCCATACTAATAGAGAATGCAATCAATAGGCAGATTGTATGGCAAAATATGATTCAACACTCGGTATTTGGAGCTTACAAATATAACCACATTAGAAAGGCTATCAAAGAACTCATCTCTAGAAATGATAGGGTTTCATTTATCCATACTAATAGAGAATGCAATCAATAGGCAGATTTTATGGCAAAATATGGAGCATGAAATGTATGTAATTGTTCAACTAAATGAAATTGATTCAAAATCACATGTGAATTTTTATTCATGATTTGTTATTTTGTAACATCCACTTTTTGTATAAATATCATTTAAAATGTTAAAATTTATGGTTAATTTATATAATTCACATTAATCCATATTTGAAAATTTTAGATATATGGTTTATTATAATGTAGGGGTGAATAAATATAAAGATCATGTCAATAATGTCCTTAAAAGAAAGGAATAATGTAATTGTTTTAGGTAGAGTGTCGTTGAGTCTCCAATTTGAAACTGTAATTGTTTTAACTTATTCAACCTAAATATATTCTTTCATCCCATTTTAAATATTAATCATAAGAATGTGAAACTTTTATTTGACTTCTTCTCTTTAATTCTAATAGATTTACACATTCTAAATTTTGTTTACTTGGATGAGAGTTATATGTTAGAATGGACGAAACTCTCCTCTTTGATTGCTCTCTCAAGCTTACAACTATATTCATATTAATATTAAAAAGTAGTATTCAAGAGTTTCAATTTTTCACACTTATAATAAAGTTAACATTGAAAAATGTTATTCTTACGATATTTCTTACACTGAAATATTATAAAAATATATTATATTTTTTTAAAATAAATAAATATATATATATATATAAAATAAGTTTTTAAATATGTTAAGAAATCTTATTTTTTTAGGCGAATTTAATTAATATACACTAATGAATGTAAAGAAATTTCACACCTTCACTTAACCATGACTATTACATTCTATTCACCATTAATTTTAATTTTATTTATTTAAAAAATAATATTTACAAATAATCGTAATACATCTCATATATAAATAAATTTACATTAACCATACGTAATAATTAATCTCTAAGCCACGGTAAAGAAAGTCATTACAAAATATCAATGATTTCATAATTTTTAATATTCATTTTATTATTTAATTTTTAATTTATAATATATAATTAAATTATTGCATAGCCATATTTTCCCCTTCCACTATCTTTCTTTCTATTTTCTCATCTAATTTTTTCGCTTACTTTTTTAAAATAAATATTTTCATATTTTAATGTACCTTATGCATGTATAGATATGTTAAATCTTTAGTTATCATGAATTTTTCAATATATATATATATATATATATATATATATATATATATATATATATATATATATATATATATATTATATGTTAACAAATAACCTATATATATAATAATATTTAATAGTATATTAACATATAAAAATTTTAATTTTAATTTATTTTAAACATTAATCTATAATAGTACTAACCTAAAACTAAAATGCATATAAAAAATTAATATTAACCTATAATACATATAAAATATTTAAAAAAAAGCATAAATACCTCTATATTCTTCACTTAATTTTCTTCTTCTTGTATAGCTCTTCCTTGGTGTTCTTCTTCAAAATTCTCTAAACTTAAACAAAACAAATTTTATTAAATTTTTTACCACTAAAATAAATACTGAATAAGTAAAATTAAAATTTACCAACATATAATTACCTTATATGTTCTTCTTCAATGATTTGGGATGGAAGAAATTTGATTTGGGAATTTCGGATTGAAGATGTAGAACACGCAGAGAGAGAGAAAAAGTGAGTTATGGAAAGGCAAAGGCAAAGGAAGAAGATGAAGAGAAAATACAAAGCAAATGGATGTAACGGGTGACTTATGTTTTGGAAATTTAAACTACAAGTAGCGACGTGACTGTCACGTCGCAACATTGCCACGTGAGACTCACGTCGCTACACACTCAACGACAATAAACTTTAATTGCTCACTCTGCCACCCTGTCATCAATCAACTCAAACTCGTATTATTTTCCCCTTAAAAGTAGCGGCGTGGTTATCACGTCACTACCAAATTTAAAAAATTTAAACTCCTCCAACTAAACGTGTCGGACTTTATTTAAATTAATTTTTCTATTGTAGTGACGCGTCTACCACGTCGCGACTTTTTAAAAAAAAAACAATCTCTGACTTCCTTTTGGCTTATTTTTTATTATTAAAATATTTTGTGACGTGGTTATCACGTCATAACTACATTTTACTCACGTGATAACCACGTCGCTAATATATGTCAGGGGACCATATTTCTTATAGTGGATGCATATTGAAAAAATGTATTTGATGATATTACACATTACTCAATATAAAAGGGAAGACTAAGGATGGCCTTAAAGCAAGGAGGACATGGTAGAGATGGGAATAAGAACCGAATTGGGACCCGTGAAGAAAGGAAGACGGACATATCTACCACATTGTTTACACTCTATCTAGAAAGGAGAAAAATATTGTGTAAGTTTCGAGTGAAGTTAAAGTTCTCAAGGCTACTCATCGATATTAGAAGACTTTTGTCTATGAAAGACCTCAAGTTAAAGAGTTTAAAGACGCATGATTTCCATGTTATAATGGAACATTTTCTATCGATAGGTATACGTTCTATTCGCCGAAAAATTAAGAAGCGTAATAACTAAATTGTGTTTTTCTTCAAGTCAATTTGCGAGGGTGATCGATCCCGAGATCTTACCAACATTGCAAAAGAAATATTTGTTACTTTGTGTGAGCTTGAAATGTATTTTCCTCCCTCGTTTTTGACATAATGGTTCATCTTGTCGTTCATCTTGTGAAAGAGACACAATTGTGCACAAACTTATATGAGATGGATGTACCCTCTGAATGTTATATGAAAATATTAAAAGGGTATGTAAAAACCAAGTCGACGGAGGGTTGTATTGCGAACCATACATTGTTGAAGAAGCGGTTGAGTTTTGTATCAATACTTGTCAAATGTTCAATCAATTGGGCTCCCCAAATCTCACATTGTTTAAAAATAAGAAGGTAAGAAGCTAATTGGAAATAAAGTTGTGACAGTATCAAGGGTCGAACGGGATCAAGTGCATTTGTATGTTCTGCACAATGAGATTGAGGTTGAGCCGTATGTTGAAATGCACAAGGGTGTTCTTCGAGGTTTAAATTCAAATAGAAATGAGAATTGGATTTTACGAGCACAATCTAAGTTTCATACCATGGTTTAAGGAACATATTTATTCAAAGTATCGTTCGGATCCCGCCTCGAATGTAAAGGTTGAGATGTTTAGCATATGGTCCAAGTTTGGTTGTGTTTTCTTATAGCGCATACGGAATTAATGGATACACATTTTATACCAAAGAACAAGATGATAAAAGTACTATTCAAAATCGCGAGAGAGCGTCAAAACTTGCATATCCATATAAAAAGGCGTGGGATATGCACGCTTATAGGAAACAATTGTAAGTAAATATCAATTATACAATCTTATTAATTCTCTCAATATGTTATAATTGATGATTTTATTATTTGTAACAATTTGTAGTTGGAAGAGATGCAAAGTGACGAAACATCACTACCCGCACATGTGTTGTGGAAGGAAGCTCGTGTTGGCAAAGATCGAGTTGTCAATCCCGATCTGCAACATGTTTATGATGAGTGTGTAAGTATAACATTGTGTCTTTAATTAAATTATATTAAATGTTTATTAATATATAATTAACATTGTGTCTCTAATTTTTGATATGTAAATCAATTACAGGAGACTATATCGCAATCGGTATCCACAGTGATGACCGAATATCAAGAGCATACTCAATCGAGCACTAAATGTTCTTGAGTATCCGGACGGTGAGGGTAAAGGTCATGGTGTGACTCCAACCTTTTTGTATAAGAATCCAAGAAAAAAAATCCTAACAATGCAGAAGTGATGCAAACATTGCAGGATTTACAAGAACAAGTCTGTGAACTGCAGAAGGATAAAGAGAGATATATGGCGGAAAAGAGCGGTTCACAAAGAAACTAGTGACAAGGCTAGTATCAATGTCAACATAAATTTCCGAGGTAATTAAGATGATAATCCATTAGAGAAAGTTTAATTGTAATTTATAAAGGAAGTCTAACGGTTATTATTGGTTTAGGGCATATCATGTTGTCACTATACCTATCGCCACCGACTTATCGGTAGTTGGCAAGGAAAAGTGCACAACACCTTGGGAGATTTACTTCACCATAGACCTCTCCGGATGGACACATGAAGGTATCGGTTGATTTTGTTTTAGATCCGAATGCGTTTCTAGACGACATTGTTGGAGACCACATTCAGATGTAGTAGGATCTTTTGTGGCATGGCCATCGGACCTCATCTTCATAGATGATCTAGTATGTTGAAAACCATTATGAATCTTTAAGTATTCAATTTCGACCTCAATTTTTACTTGGTAATTTTAGACTCCTACAAAACCGCATCTAAGGATAAATGGATTTTACAAAGACGCGAGTCATTGCATCGCAAAGAGAGGTACGTTTAAAGTGTTAATTATATGATCAGAATAAAAAAACTACATAACTTTATATCTTACATAAGTCTATATGATTTTTAGGCACCTTTTCAAGGGTCACAACAGGTGAGCGAAACTTGGTAGGTACCACTTAAGAAAAGGGTTCTGTCCAAAATTTGTGCCTAAATTTCAGTGTCTTGAAACACTAGTGGGCACATCAGATTTGATGAATGGTTGTATTCATCAAATGGATATGGATGCATGTGTGTTTGGTTTTCCTTGTACCGAAACAATTGGACAAGAGGACATGGAACAAATCTTTCTTCATGGAGAATTAGGCGTCAGTGTTATGCACTTGTACATTCGGTAACCCGATCAATATATTATTTAATTGGTTGAACATTGTTTTAAACATTTAATTGAAATAGTCTAATATTAATTATGTTTTATTTAAGGATGTTATTTGATAAATTGATGCGGGAATCAATTGTCAAATAGATTCCATTTCGTGTCTTCCTCCCGTGAGCGACAATTGCTAGGAACCGAGTCGAAGAGAGCACTTGGTCGATAGATTCATGGCAACTGGCAGTACAGAAAGCTTGTATCTTTTGTCGTATAACTCAGGGTTAGATTTTCATTCTAAGTTCATTTTAATATTTGTATTTTTTACTTTAACATTTACATCTAAATTGTTGCTTTAATTTATAGATGTCACTAGTTGTTGCTTGTTATCGATCCCATAAAAGAAGTGGTCTATTATCTGAATTCGGTTGACGGTGATTGGACAAATTATCCGGATATGAAGCTAATGATTGATACGTAAGTGACATTATTCTAAATATTCGTTTGTGTTTATATATTTAACTATTTCTATGTCATTGTTCTAAATAAATATTTTAATTTTGTTAGTTCAATACAAGTATTCCGATGTCAAAGGGAAGCACGGGTACCACGGTCTAAATCAAACAACATTAATTGGATCAAATTACAGGTATATTAATTTCCATAATTTTGCTTATAATATTTATGCTACTTGATAAAACAATACATCTATATATTCTTATTTTATTTTCTATGTAGTGTCCTCAACAACAAAATGACATAGATTGCGGATACTTCGTTTTGAAGTTTATCAAAGAAATCATTCAAATGAATGAAATAGAGATTCCAATCACGGTATGGATTTATACTTTGTTTTATTATTTACCGGATATTTCATACAATTTATTACTTTTAACTAAATCATGCATATTTTTTGTTTTGTCATGTAGTATTTTGATGAATACAAGTGTGCATGTTACACGAAACTTCAATTGGAAGAACTCAAAGAGGAGTTGTGTCAATATATTATTGAGCAAAGAATCTTATAAGGTATGAATACATTATTGTGTGAAAATGGCTATGAATACATTGTTTTGTGTATACAATACTGACCGTGTTATTATGTTCATATCTTGCAGGATCAGAACTTTGAATATATATGTACATTAAGACTGATTTACTTAGTATTATATAGCTGATTTTGTTAGGGTTGATTTTGGTACTTTAAAAATATGTTAATTGAATTACAATGGTGTATATATATTTTGGATATGAATGGTATAAAATGGTTTTGTATATAATATTTAAATTTGGTATTTGGATAACAATGGTATATAATGGTATTTGTATATAAGATTGTAAATTACCAGTTTATGAATTACGTGTTTATGAAATAATCTGCAAAAAATGCAGTTTAAAAATTATTTAAATTTTTGATTTTTCAAGAAAACCCTATGAAAACGCTTTTAAAGCCCAAAAACGCTTTGATAGGTCATTTTTGACATAGTGAACTTTGCTTATCTGAGATTTTTATGGTGTGAAGAGTTGGATAATAATTATGATTAATCATGTGTTGGTGGTTAAGGCAAGTAGTTTACTACTTCATGATAGTATAGTATATTTTAATAGTTTAAGAGCTAGAAATTTTGAATATTAGTTTGTTCTTTGTTTAATTTGCAAAATAAGAAGTATTACACATAATAATATTAGACACTACAAAATATTATAAAATAATTTTTTATATAGTATTGTGTTTGATAGTTAATGTATTAGATAATATTTTTCTTGATTTTACTTAATATGTTAATATATCAGATAAAATAATATAACTTTTAATATAATATTATTTATTAGTATAAAAAATATAATATTTATGAATCATATTAGATAATAAGGAGGAACAAAAAAAAGAAATAGTTTTTTTACTATCTTTATATAGAGCAGACAAAATAATATAATTTTTTATTTATATATAAAATAATAATATTTATAAATAAAAAATATTAAATAATAAGAAGAGAAGAAAAATTATAAATATAGACTTTTTTTTTTAGATATGTCGGTGAATCGAACCAAAATAATATAATTTTGATGATATTATTATTTATTGATATATACAATATTAATATTATTTTTATGAATTAAAATACTAAAAATTAGAAAAGAGAGTAAACATGATATTTTGATAATTTATGTTTGGGATAAAAAGTTATCCGATGGTTTACCGAGGGACAAAAATCTATGATTTTGTCCCGTCTCTTATCATAATTTTTTGTCCAGTATCATGATCAATGTTGACATCATAGTACAAAAAAATTGGTATATCTGGTTCTTAATTTTTTATAATAAATCAAACACACTAATAAATGTTACATTTTTGTATGTATCTAAGAAAAAGAAAAAAGAAATAGAAAATAGATTATGCAAAATACAATCACCATCATGTATTGAAGTATAAATAGTTGATTCATATTCTATAACAAAAGAAAATTATAAAACACATAATAAATATCGACCATATTTATCTTCTAAACTCGAAGTTGTAACTGGTATAATTTCATACTTTTAAGTAAAATACTAAGATATTTGCAGCCACTTTGTAATTATAACATATATAACACGTATTGTCATTTAAAAATCATATTAAATACATGAAGAGAAAGTAGATCGGTTTTCTTGGCAATAATCTATTTAGTTAGGCGTATGTTCTCTCACAAAAAAAATTTCTTAAGTTTTTTTTTTTACTTTAATATAGGTTTAATCCCTGACTAAACACACTTTTCTTATAATGAATGTTATATATGATCTAAATATAAGAGTAATATTTAACTAAATAAAAAGTTGAATAAAAGTATTGATGAGTGCTTTTAATTTGTATTCATAGTAAAAAAAATTAATATATATCAACTATATTTGTTATTTAAATGTAATGTTATATTATAGGTTATAAAACACATAATCATCTTATGTAAATAATAAAAATATTTAGAGTATTTTAAAAGAATTGGACACTTAAAAGACCGATTAATCATGTGTTGGTGGTTAAGAGTAGTAATTTCCTACTACACGATAGTATATTTTATTGGTTAGTGAGATAGAAATTTTGGATATAAGTTTGTTCTCGTATGTGTTATATTTTTGTATGTATAGGAGAAAAAGAAAAAAAGAAATAGATATAAAATACATGATAAATATCGACCATATTAATCTTTTAAAATCAAAGTGGTAGCGGGTGTAATTTTTTACTTTTCAGTAAAATACTAAGCGTCTATTAATAGTTCCTGTTTTTAGTTTTTTAAAATTGAAAACTAAAAATTAAAATATAATATAGCTATTTCAATTTTTTACTTTTAAAAATTAAAAGCCGATAAAAAGCTTTTAAAAACACATTTGTAAAATATTGTATTCAAACAAGTTTTTAATTATCTTGGTTACAAACTTTAAAGTTAAACTTTAATAAAATCAATTTCTAGACAGATAGAAAAATAAATATATATATATATATATATATATATATATATATATATATATATATATATATATATATATATATATATATATATATATATATATTATAATTAGAAGGTGACTACAAATATTAACTCCTCCAATCGTATAATTTGAGGGACATTTTAAAAATTTCGCAGGAATGACTAAGAATAATATGAGGTGGATTAAGAAATTAACTAAATTTATGTATCAACACTTTTCTTTTGTGTGGATGTAAGTCTTTTATTTAGAGATTTAGGTTTAACTTTTCTGTTTAATTTAAGAATTAACTTTTTCTTACGTAGGTTTAATGTTATCTTATAAATCTTGGAAAGTACTGCAATAATATTTTCTTTCTTAAGAAATGGTGTGTAGTTATTTGTTATGGACTTAATTTTTTTCATTCTTTTCTAGTAAAACAAATTATTATATTTATTTTAAGTTTTTTTTTATAAAGCTTAATTATCTTGGTTAAGTTATATATTTTTCCCTCCAATTCATGTTAAAAGAATTTTTCAAATGGTATAGATATATTTCTCTTTGAATATTATTTTTTATTCACTTCTTTTATCGGTTTAATATTTGAAGATTTGTTCATGAAATGTCTTATTTAAAATAAACAATAATTTATAGTTAATTTATATGATTACAATGTTATCTCATAGGAAGCATACGTGAATGGAATCAAACTCTATGATTGTAATAAATATTATCCCTTTTTCTATTAATTTTAACTGATTTCTTGACCGCGTTTCTAACTCGAGATTATTTTGAACATGTCACAATTATACATATTTTGAAAGATAGTAACAAAGATGAAGATTTTTTAGCATCTTTAGGTCGCACAACTTCGATCTTAAATTTATTAATTTCAATTTAAATATTTTTGAGCGAATTTTGGTCTAATTCTCCATCGTTAAATATGAATCTTCTTTCATAATATACTATTCTCTATTAAAAAAATACAAGATAATTTTTGTATCGAATATATGTAAAAAGAAACCAAATTAGGACTTAATGAGAAATGGTGACCGATAGAGTTATTCTATTAGGTCACAACACACTTTTTAATACTTACATGGTGGTTATGTTAGTTGTTCAAATGAATAAATAAATATGGGTAAGTTTAGTTGAAAATGGCTAAGTAGTCATTTTTAATTGGATATATATATATATATATATATATATATATATATATATATATATATATATATATATATTTATATGTAAATATATATTTAGAATAAGTGATTAATATTTTAAAAAATTAAAATATAATTTTTAAATATAACTATATTATAATAATATAATTATAATATTTTTTATATAATATTGAAAATCATAGTTATGGTAATTCGAAAAGAAAAAACCACTAGCAATTTGTTTGAAGTTAAATCTCAAGCTAACTCAAAACCTCATAAAAGGTCTTATAATTTGTCATGGGCAAAATCCCAAATTAAATACTGACTCACTCCTTCTACATACTGATCCATGAGAAAATTTAATGACGACATTTCATGAGAAGAAAGCCCAAGCTAAATAGTTAGGTGACAGAGCCTACAAATCATTTGTCAGAATCTATTTAGTTAGGAGTATGTTCTCTCACCAAAAAAATTTCTTAAGTTTTTTTTTTACTTTATTATAGGTTTAATCCTTGACTAAACACACTTTTCTGTCTTTGTACAGTGTTCATTTGTTTCAGATAGAAAAATTAATTTCGATCTAGTGCATATCCAATCAATGACTATAGTTCCATTAACGCTACAAATATGGAGGCATGAATATTTCGAACATTTTAATACACTCATATTTGTAGGCTTAATAATTTTTAATTTTATGCTATTAATATGGATGTCGTGAGGTTGTTTATGATTCATCCTTTTTGTTTTGGATATTTTAAATTTGTATTGAAATCGTACTCTATCGATTTGAATAAATGAATATCGTTTATTTTTAGTAAAAAAAATATAAAATAAGTTAAATTTATAGTTGGGACCATACAAATACAACATAGCTCAGGTAGTAGTGCTTCTGGCAAGGATTGGTTAAAGAATATTAATTCTTTATTAAGTAGTTTCCATGCTGGTAACGTTTGGATTTATGGTATATTTGTTATACTTATGTTATTTTTTTAGAGAAATTGTTATACTCTCTAAATATTAATTTGTATTCGATATTATGTGATGGTTGATCTTAGTGCTTGATATTTTATTATATGATTGTCAGGATGAGATTTCAATTATTTATTACTATTTTGAATAGAGAATTATTCCGTTGTGTTATGCATATGTTGTCAAATGTTGTCAATATATGAAACATGATTTTAAACGCATGTTATGAATATGACCCGTGTATTTTTGTTTTGTGTTTTTGTTTTGAAATACATGTGACACCCTCTTGAGATATATGTGGCGCTGATTATGCTATATATTATGTGCAAAGTTTAGAGAGTGTTACATTAGTGGTATTAGAGTATGGTCGGACAATTAACCAAATTCTTAATGTGTTTATTTCTTTAGTGTGCGATATATGTGTGAAACACCGTTAATAATTTATTGTTTTATGATCATATATTTGTAGGAGAGAGATTGAAACAAGTGTAACAGAAACTTTGCTTATCTAAGATTTTTATGGTGTGAAGAGTTGGATAATAATTATGATTAATCATGTGTTGGTGGTTAAGACAAGGAGTTTACTACTTCATGATAGTATAGTATATTTTAATAGTTAAAGAGATAGAAATTCTGAATATTAGTTTGTTCTTCGTTTAATTTGCAATATAAGAAGTATTACACATAATAATATTAGACACTACAGAATATTATAAAATATTTTTTTATATTGTACTGTGTTTGATAGTTAATGTATTAGATAATATTTTTCTTGATTTTACTTAATATGTTAATATATCAGATAAAATAATATAATTTTTAATATAATATTATTTATTAGTATATAAAATATAATATTTATGAATCATATTAGATAATAAGGAGGAAAAAAAGAAGAAATAGTTTTTTTACTATCTTTAAATAGAGCAGACAAAATAATATAATTTTTTATTTATATATAAAATAATAATATTTATAAATAAAAAATATTAAATAATAAGAATAGAAGAAAAATGATAAATAGAGACTTTTTTTCTAGATATGTCGGTGAATCGAACCAAAATAATATAATTTTGATGATATTATTATTTATTGATATATACAATATTAATATTATTTTATGAATTAAAATACTAAAAATTAGAAAAGAGAACAAACATGATATTTTGATAATTTATGTTTGGGATAAAAAGTTATCCGATGGTTTACGGAGGGACAAAATTTATGATTTTGTCCGTCTCTTATCATAATTTTTGTCCAGTATCATGATCAATTTTGACATCATAGTACAAAAACTGGTATTTCTGGTTCTTAATTTGTTTTAATAAATCAAACACACTAATAAATGTTATATTTTTGTATGTATCTAAGAAAAAGAAAAAAGATTATGCAAATACAATCACCATCATGTATTGATGTGTAAATAGTTGATGCATATTCTATAACAAAAGAAAATTATAAAACACAACATAAATATCGACCATATTTATCTTCTAAAATCGAAGTTGTAACTGGTATAATTTCTTACTTTTAAGTAAAATACTAAGATATTTGTAGTCACTTTGTAATTATAACATATATAACACTTATTGTCATTTAAAAATCATATTAAATACATGAAGAGAAAGTAGATCAGTTTTCTCTGCGATAATCTATTTAGTTAGGAGTATGTTCTCTCACAAATTATTTTTCTTAAGTTTTTTTTCTTACTTTATTATAGGTTTAATCCTTGACTAAACACACTTTTCTTATAATGAATGTTATATATGATCTAAACATAAGAGTAATATTTAAATAAATAAAAAGTTGAATAAAAGTATTGATGAGTGCTTTTAATTTGTATTCATAGTAAAAAATATAATAGATATCAACTATATTTGTTATTTAAATGTAATGTTATATTATAGGTTATAAAACACATAATCATCTTATCTAAATAATAAAAATATTTAGAATATTTCAAAAGAATTGGACACTTAAAAGATCGATTAATCATGCGTTGGTGGTTACGAGTAGTAGTTTCCTACTTCACGATAGTATATTTTGTTGGTTAGTGAGATAGAAATTCGTATAAGTTTGTTCTCGTAAGTGTTATATTTTTGTATGTATACGAGAAAAAAAAAGAAATAGATATAAAATACATGATAAATATCGACCATATTTATCTTTTAAAATCAAAGTTGTAACGGTGTTATTTCTTACTTTTCAATAAAATACTAAGCGTCTATTTGAAATAGTTGTTGTTTTTAGTTTTTTAAAAATTGAAAAGTAAAAATTAAAATATAATATAGCTATTTCAGTTATTTATTTTTAAAAACTAAAAGCCGGTTAAAAAAATTTAAAAACACATTTGTAAAATATTGTATTAAAACAATTTTAAATTTTTAAATTTTTTAAAACTAAAATAGAGTTTTCAAAAAACTTTTCAAACACCCCAAAATATTACAAATTTTAAAGTTAAACATTTATGAAATCAATTTCTAGACAGATAGAAAATACACAAATGGAGGAGTTAATCTTTGTAGTCACATTCTAATTATAAAATACACAAATGGAGGAGTTAATCTTTGTAGTCACATATAGGTTAATACAAAATTCCAATCCTTTCATTCTTTTAAGGACATTATTGACATTTTCTTCAAATTTATTCTTACATTATAATAAACCAAATATTTAAAATTTTCAAATATGGATAAATGTGAATTATATAATTTAACCATAAATTTTAAATTTTAAAAGATATTTATACAAAAGTGGATGTTACAAAATAACAAATCATGAATAAAAGTTCATATGTGATTTTGAATCAATTTCATTTAGTTGAACAATTAGATACATTTTATGCTCCATATTTTGGCATAAAAATCTGCCTATTGATTGCATTATCTATTAGTATGGATAAATGAAACCCTCTCATTTCTAGAGATGAGTTCTTTGATAGCCTTTCTAATATGGTTATATTTGTAAGCTCCAAATACCGAGTATTGAATCATAGTGAAAGGTTTCCTATAATCCGATCTATAACTCATTTCTCTAAATCCTGAATTCCATTTCCATTAACAATTCCATCTCTAAACTGTCCGGCAAAACTAACTGGCCACTAAACCCCCTGTTATCCATTAACAATTTCTTTAGTTGAATACAAAAACTTATCATATTAAACCAGAGACTCTGAGAACACTTTAATGATGAAATACAATATTGTAAATGAGAAACGAGAGAGTGGAGTTAATCTTGAATTTTGTTCCAATAAATTGTCACAATAAAATAAGTCAGGCTGTTATATAAACAAATGTTAAGGGTTTTTTAAATTTGAATTTATTATATAGTCATAAACATAACTTAGGTTTAGATTTAATTTAGATTAAATTTGAATTTATTAGATAGTTTAGATGTTGGAACTAAAAATATCTAATATTTTTCACCAAAAGAAAATATACAATATTTAAAAATAATTAAAATGTAATTGTTTGAAAATGTAATGATTTTCTTTACCGTAGCTTAGAGATTAATTATTACGTAAAACAATTATTGACATTCTTATAATTAAAGAGAAGATGTCAAATAAAAGTTTCACATTCTTATAATTAATATTTAAAATGGGTTGAAAGAATATATTTAGGTTGAGTAAGTAAAAACATTTACAGTTTCAAATTAGAGAATCTAACGACACTCTACTTAAAACAATTTTTTTATAGAAAATTCCAATCATTTCTTTTAAGGACATTATTGACATGTTCTTCAAATTTATTCGCCCCTACATTATAATAAATCAAATATCTAAAATTTTCAAATATGGATTAATGTGAATTATATAAATTAACCATAATTTTTAACATTTTAAAAGATATTTATACAAAAAGTGGATGTTACAAAATAATAAATAATGACTAAAAGTTCACATGTGATTTTGAATCAATTTCATTTAGTTGAATAGTTACATACATTACATGCTCCATATTTTGGCATAAAATGTGTCTATCGATTGCATTCTCTATTAGTATGGATAAATGAAACCCTCTCATTTCTAGAGATGAGTTCTTTGATAGCCTTTCTAATATGGTTATATTTGTAAGCTCCAAATACCGAGTGTTGAATCATAGTGAAAGGTTTCCTATAATCCGATCTATAACTCATTTCTCTAAATCCTGAATTCCATTTCCATTAACAATTCCATCTCTAAACTGTCCGGCAAAACTAACTGGCCACTAAACCCCTGTTATCCATGATCCATTATGATCTCTAATAACACCTCCGTAACATAAAATTTAAGATCGCTTAATTTCACACATTTAATTTTAATTTTAGTTTACTTTTAATACTTTAATAATAAATTCTTTGATTTTAAAATTCTTAGATTTATTATTTCAATTATAAATTAATTTATAATGTCTTATACTAAGAAAATCTATTTTAAACATTTATTTAATAAAATTTTAAAATATTAATAAAAAATTATTAGTTACTAATTTATTATGTGAAAAAATTATTAAAATCTTTTATACTCTCTCCATTCTTATTTATAAGAGATGATTTAATTTTATTAGATACATTTAATAATTGATGTGTATGAATTATATATAGACTAAATATATTTATTATTCAATATATTGAAAAATAAATAATTTCTTATACATTGAATCGAAAGAGTAATTTAATTTTTAATTTTTTTTATATATAATTATTTATAATATTATTAAATAATAGTATAAGTATTAACGAGTAATAACTTAATAAGATGAGGTGGTGGAACCATAGAGGTGGAGCTAGAGAGAAAGCAAAAAATACAGAGAAAATAAAGGACAAAAAAAATGAGGGAGGAGGAGTAATGGAATGCAAGAAAAGTATTTTATTGGGATAATGAATCAATGAATTTATACTAAACACCAATAATAAGATAAAAACCACCCATTTTAACTCACAACCTTTGCATTCTCCAATCTAGTATTTTCCAACATTCCTACAACCGACATGTCCAACTACTCCAATAACATGTACATTTTGGCCAATTATTCCCATTACATGTTTTGTGTGCAACGACTTCAATCACACGTTTCATCCTTTTTATCATACCTCTAAATTTGTTTTACTATCATTCATTTTTTTATATGGCTCTCTAGCCTCCATCTACATACCTTTCTACTAATCATTTATTCAATCATAATATTTATATGATAATCATAATTTAAAATATGTTCTTCTTAATGTATATATCTTTTATTTACATTTCTTAGCAAACACTATATTATATTTATTTGTACAAGTAAAACGATTATGTATGACCGACGATCCTACGGATAGATTATTCCATAATTATTTTATTATTTATTTACTACAATATATATTTTCGACGAGAGACTACTTAAATTGTATATATTTTTAACGACACTATACTATATTCATTTACAATTTATAAGGACATTGTACAACCTGTGAAGGCATGGGTAAATGACTATTTAATTATTTTCTTTTATTTTTCTACTAATATATATATATATATATATATATATATATATATATATATATATATATATATATATATATATATATATATATATATGATTAACCGAGACAACTTAATTTGTTTATTTACATTTCATAATCATTATTATAATATGTTTACTTATTGTTTAGTACGATATTGTGTGAGCTTGCGAATGCACTAATAGATGCCTATCAAATTATTTCCTTTATTTTTATTATTAAAATATACATTTCGACAAAGACTATTTAATTGGTATATTTTTTATGTACATTTATTAACCATTAATATACTATATTTATTTATTATTTATAACGACATTGTGCGAACACACGGATAGATATCTACAAAATAATTTCTTTTATTTTTCTTCTAAAATATACATTTCGACATGTTTAAAATAATTAATTTATATATCTTTTATATAAATTTACTATCCATAACTATATAATATTTATTTAAAATTTATAAAAATATTAGTAGTCTCTTAGTAGTTATATAGTAAAACTTAAGTTGAAACAATCCTTATCATAATGGATTTTAAATTTAATCATCCAATGAACCAACACATAAATTTTATCATAATTAATTAAAATAAAAACAAAATTTAGAGTGGTAATCAACAAATTTGTTCTTGATGTATATAAAATTTTTTAAGAATTATATTTTGACAAATTAGAAACCAAATTTGTGAAATATAAAATATTTCTCTAAATTAACTAAAAATATTTAAAATCTATCATGTGTGAAAGTTATATATTAGAAATCTTGGTATTTTAGGTAAAGTGACTCGGTGATTTGTTAAGTTAATGTCAATTCTAATATCAAAATTCATACTAATCATTATTTTAAATTTGTATGGAAGAAGTATCATCACTAATAACATGTTTTAATGGAAATGTTACAATTTGTATAAATTTAATTTTCAAAACAAGCAAAAATAAAATTGGTAATTTCATCTATGGTTAGCAGTAAAAAGAATAAGACAAGTAAAATAAAAATTTGACATTCCTATGATTAATAGGTTAAAACACTTGTTATTTTAAATAGGAAACTCTAACACTATAAAAGTAAATTAAAATAAATTACTGAAAGAGAAATGAAGAATAGTAAAAGAGAAATGAAAAGTTGAAGACAAATAAGTTTGACATTAATATAGTTGATATTTATTTATGATAAATAAATTTTTTAGTTGAATACAAAACTTACCATATTAAACCAGACTCGAGAACACTTTAATGATGAAATACAATATTGTAAATGAGAAACGAGAGAGTGGAGTTAATCTTGAATTTTGTTCCAATAAATTGTCACAATAAAATAAGTCAGTGTTATATAAACAAATGTTAAGGGTTTTTAAATTTGAATTTATTATATAGTCATAAACATAACTTAGGTTTAGATTTAATTTAGATTAAATTTGAATTTATTAGATAGTTTAGATGTTGGAACTAAAAATATCTAATATTTTTCACCAAAAGAAAATATACAATATTTAAAAATAATTAAAATGTAATTGTTTGAAAATGTAATGATTTTCTTTACATTTAGAGATTAATTATTACGTAAAACAATTATTGACATTCTTATAATTAAAGAGAAGATGTCAAATAAAAGTTTCACATTCTTATAATTAATATTTAAAATGGGTTGAAAGAATATATTTAGGTTGAGTAAGTAAAACAATTACAGTTTCAAATTAGAGAATCTAACGACACTCTACTTAAAACAATTTTTTATAGAAAATTCCAATCATTTCTTTTAAGGACATTATTGACATGTTCTTCAAATTTATTCACCTACATTATAATAAACCAAATATCTAAAATTTTCAAATATGGATTAATGTGAATTATATAAATTAACCATAATTTTAACATTTTAAAAGATATTTATACAAAAAGTGGATGTTACAAAATAATAAATAATGAATAAAAGTTCACATGTGATTTTGAATCAATTTCATTTAGTTGAATAGTTACATACATTACATGCTCCATATTTTGGCATAAAATGTGTCTATCGATTGCATTCTCTATTAGTATGGATAAATGAAACCCTCTCATTTCTAGAGATGAGTTCTTTGATAGCCTTTCTAATATGGTTATATTTGTAAGCTCCATATACCGAGTGTTGAATCATATTTTGGCATAAAATCGCCTATTGATTGCATTCTCTATTAGTATGGATAAATGAAACCTCTCATTTCTAGAGATGAGTTCTTTGATAGCCTTTCTAATATGGTTATATTTGTAAGCTCCAAATACAGTGTTGAATCATAGTGAAAGGTTTCCTATAATCCGATCTATAACTCATTTCTCTAAATCAATTCCATTTCCATTAACAATTCCATCTCTAAACTGTCCCACTAAACCCTTATCCATGATCCATTATGATCTCTAATAACACCTCCGTAACATAAAATTTAAGATCGCTTAATTTCACACATTTAATTTTAATTTTAGTTTACTTTTAATACTTTAATAATAAATTCTTTGATTTTAAAATTCTTAGATTTATTATTTCAATTATAAATTAATTTATAATGTCTTATACTAAGAAAATCTATTTTAAACATTTATTTAATAAAATTTTAAAAGATTAATAAAAAATTATTAGTTACTAATTTATTATGTGAAAAATTATTAAAATCTTTTATACTCTCCATTCTTATTTATAAGAGATGATTTAATTTTATTAGATACATTTAATAATTGATGTGTATGAATTATATATAGACTAAATATATTTATTATTCAATATATTGAAAAATAAATAATTTCTTATACATTGAAAGAGTAATTTAATTTTATTTTTTTATATATAATTATTTATAATATTATTAAATAATAGTATAAGTATTAACGAGTAATAACTTAATAAGATGAGGTGGTGGAACCATAGAGGTGGAGCTAGAGAGAAAGCAAAAAATACAGAGAAAATAAAGGACAAAAAATGAGGGAGGAGGAGTAATGGAATGCAAGAAAAGTATTTTATTGGGATAATGAATCAATGAATTTATACTAAACACCAATAATAAGATAAAAACCACCCATTTTAACTCACAACCTTTGCATTCTCCAATCTAGTATTTTCCAACATTCCTACAACCGACATGTCCAACTACTCCAATAACATGTACATTTTGGCCAATTATTCCCATTACATGTTTTGTGTGCAACGACTTCAATCACACGTTTTCATTCTTTTTATCATACCTCTAAATTTGTTTTACTATCATTCATTTTTATATGGCTCTCTAGCCTCCATCTACATACCTTTCTACTAATCATTTATTCAATCATAATATTTATATGATAATCATAATTTAAAATATGTTCTTCTTAATGTATATATCTTTTATTTACATTTCTTAGCAAACACTATATTATATTTATTTGTACAAGTAAAACGATTATGTGCGACCAACGATCCTACGGATAGATTATTCCATAATTATTTTATTATTTATTTACTACAATATATATTTTCGATGGTCGAGACTACTTAAATTGTATATATTTTTAATGACACTATACTATATTCATTTACAATTTATAAGGACATTGTACAACCTGTGAAGGCATGGGTAAATGACTATTTAATTATTTTCTTTTATTTTTTATATATATATATATATATATATATATATATATATATATATATATATATATATATATATATATATATATATTATATATTATAACTTAATTTGTTTATTTACATTTCATAATCATTATTATAATATGTTTACTTATTGTTTAGTACGATATTGTGTGAGCTTGAATGCACTAATAGATGCCTATCAAATTATTTCCTTTATTTTTTATTAAAATATACATTTCGACGCAAAGACTATTTAATTGGTATATTTTTTATGTACATTTATTAACCATTAATATACTATATTTATTTATTATTTATAACGACATTGTGAACACACGGATAGAGAACTACAGAATAATTTCTTTTATTTTTCTTCTAAAATATACATTTCGACATGTCTAAAATAATTAATTTATATATCTTTTATATAAATTTATTATCCATAACTATATAATATTTATTTAAAATTTATAAAAATATTATAGTCTCTTAGTAGTTATATAGTAAAACTTAAGTTGAAACAATCCTTATCATAATGGATTTTAAATTTAATCATCCAATGAACCAACACATAAATTTTATCATAATTAATTAAAATAAAAACAAAAATTTAGAGTGGTAATCAACAAATTTGTTCTTGATGTATATAAAATTTTTTTAAGAATTATATTTTTGACAAATTAGAAACCAAATTTGTGAAATATAAAATATTTCTCTAAATTAACTAAAAATATTTAAAATCTATCATGTGTGAAAGTTATATATTAGAAATCTTGGTATTTTAGGTAAAGTGACTCGGTGATTTGTTAAGTTAATGTCAATTCTAATATCAAAATTCATACTAATCATTATTTTAAATTTGTATGGAAGAAGTATCATCACTAATAACATGTTTTAATGGAAATGTTACAATTTGTATAAATTTAATTTTCAAAACAAGCAAAAATAAAATTGGTAATTTCATCTATGGTTAGCAGTAAAAAGAATAAGACAAGTAAAATAAAAATTTGACATTCCTATGATTAATAGGTTAAAACACTTGTTATTTTAAATAGGAAACTCTAACACTATAAAAGTAAATTAAAATAAATTACTGAAAGAGAAATGAAGAATAGTAAAAGAGAAATGAAAAGTTGAAGACAAATAAGTTTGACATTAATATAGTTGATATTTATTTATGATAAATAAATTTCTTTAGTTGAATACAAAAACTTACCATATTAAACCAGAGACTCTGAGAACACTTTAATGATGAAATACAATATTGTAAATGAGAAACGAGAGAGTGGAGTTAATCTTGAATTTTGTTCCAATAAATTGTCACAATAAAATAAGTCAGGTTTATATAAACAAATGTTAAGGGTTTTTAAATTTGAATTTATTATATAGTCATAAACATAACTTAGGTTTAGATTTAATTTAGATTAAATTTGAATTTATTAGATAGTTTAGATGTTGGAACTAAAAATATCTAATATTTTTCACCAAAAGAAAATATACAATATTTAAAAATAATTAAAATGTAATTGTTTGAAAAATGTAATGATTTTCTTTACGTGGCTTAGAGATTAATTATTACGTAAAACAATTATTGACATTCTTATAATTAAAGAGAAGATGTCAAATAAAAGTTTCACATTCTTATAATTAATATTTAAAATGGGTTGAAAGAATATATTTAGGTTGAGTAAGTAAAAACAATTACAGTTTCAAATTAGAGAATCTAACGACACTCTACTTAAAACAATTTTTTTATAGAAAATTCCAATCATTTCTTTTAAGGACATTATTGACATGTTCTTCAAATTTATTCCCCTACATTATAATAAACCAAATATCTAAAATTTTCAAATATGGATTAATGTGAATTATATAAATTAACCATAATTTTTAACATTTTAAAAGATATTTATACAAAAAGTGGATGTTACAAAATAATAAATAATGAATAAAAGTTCACATGTGATTTTGAATCAATTTCATTTAGTTGAACAGTTACATACATTACATGCTCCATATTTTGGCATAAAATGTGTCTATCGATTGCATTCTCTATTAGTATGGATAAATGAAACCCTCTCATTTCTAGAGATGAGTTCTTTGATAGCCTTTCTAATATGGTTATATTTGTAAGCTCCATATACCGAGTGTTGAATCATATTTTGGCATAAAATCTGCCTATTGATTGCATTCTCTATTAGTATGGATAAATGAAACCCTCTCATTTCTAGAGATGAGTTCTTTGATAGCCTTTCTAATATGGTTATATTTGTAAGCTCCAAATACCGAGTGTTGAATCATAGTGAAAGGTTTCCTATAATCCGATCTATAACTCATTTCTCTAAATCAATTCCATTTCCATTAACAATTCCATCTCTAAACTGTCCGCCACTAAACCCCATTATCCATGATCCATTATGATCTCTAATAACACCTCCGTAACATAAAATTTAAGATCGCTTAATTTCACACATTTAATTTTAATTTTAGTTTACTTTTAATACTTTAATAATAAATTCTTTGATTTTAAAATTCTTAGATTTATTATTTCAATTATAAATTAATTTATAATGTCTTATACTAAGAAAATCTATTTTAAACATTTATTTAATAAAATTTTAAAATATTAATAAAAAAATTATTAGTTACTAATTTATTATGTGAAAAAATTATTAAAATCTTTTATACTCTCTCCATTCTTATTTATAAGAGATGATTTAATTTTATTAGATACATTTAATAATTGATGTGTATGAATTATATATAGACTAAATATATTTATTATTCAATATATTGAAAAATAAATAATTTCTTATACATTGAATCAGAAAGAGTAATTTAATTTTTAATTTTTTATATATAATTATTTATAATATTATTAAATAATAGTATAAGTATTAACGAGTAATAACTTAATAAGATGAGGTGGTGGAACCATAGAGGTGGAGCTAGAGAGAAAGCAAAAATACAGAAAATAAAGGACAAAAAAAGGGAGGAGGAGTAATGGAATGCAAGAAAAGTATTTTATTGGGATAATGAATCAATGAATTTATACTAAACACCAATAATAAGATAAAAACCACCCATTTTAACTCACAACCTTTGCATTCTCCAATCTAGTATTTTCCAACATTCCTACAACCGACATGTCCAACTACTCCAATAACATGTACATTTTGGCCAATTATTCCCATTACATGTTTTGTGTGCAACGACTTCAATCACACGTTTTCTATCCTTTTTATCATACCTCTAAATTTGTTTTACTATCATTCATTTTTTTATATGGCTCTCTAGCCTCCATCTACATACCTTTCTACTAATCATTTATTCAATCATAATATTTATATGATAATCATAATTTAAAATATGTTCTTCTTAATGTATATATCTTTTATTTACATTTCTTAGCAAACACTATATTATATTTATTTGTACAAGTAAAACGATTATGTGCGACCGCGATCCTACGGATAGATTATTCCATAATTATTTAATTATTTATTTACTACAATATATATTTTCGATTCGAGACTACTTAAATTGTATATATTTTTAATGACACTATACTATATTCATTTACAATTTATAAGGACATTGTACAACCTGTGAAGGCATGGGTAAATGACTATTTAATTATTTTCTTTTATTTTATATATATATATATATATATATATATATATATATATATATATATATATATATATATATATATATATATATATATATATATATTGATTAACCGAGACAACTTAATTTGTTTATTTACATTTCATAATCATTATTATAATATGTTTACTTATTGTTTAGTACGATATTGTGTGAGCTTGCGAATGCACTAATAGATGCCTATCAAATTATTTCCTTTATTTTTTATTAAAATATACATTTACGTAAAGACTATTTAATTGGTATATTTTTTATGTACATTTATTAACCATTAATATACTATATTTATTTATTATTTATAACGACATTGTGCGAACACACGGATAGAGAACTACAAAATAATTTCTTTTATTTTTCTTCTAAAATATACATTTCCGACATGTTTAAAATAATTAATTTATATATCTTTTATATAAATTTATTATCCATAACTATATAATATTTATTTAAAATTTATAAAAATATTAAAGTAGTCTCTTAGTAGTTATATAGTAAAACTTAAGTTGAAACAATCCTTATCATAATGGATTTTAAATTTAATCATCCAATGAACCAACACATAAATTTTATCATAATTAATTAAAATAAAAACAAAAATTTAGAGTGGTAATCAACAAATTTGTTCTTGATGTATATAAAATTTTTTAAGAATTATATTTTGACAAATTAGAAACCAAATTTGTGAAATATAAAATATTTCTCTAAATTAACTAAAAATATTTAAAATCTATCATGTGTGAAAGTTATATATTAGAAATCTTGGTATTTTAGGTAAAGTGACTCGGTGATTTGTTAAGTTAATGTCAATTCTAATATCAAAATTCATACTAATCATTATTTTAAATTTGTATGGAAGAAGTATCATCACTAATAACATGTTTTAATGGAAATGTTACAATTTGTATAAATTTAATTTTCAAAACAAGCAAAAATAAAATTGGTAATTTCATCTATGGTTAGCAGTAAAAGAATAAGACAAGTAAAATAAAATTTGACATTCCTATGATTAATAGGTTAAAACACTTGTTATTTTAAATAGGAAACTCTAACACTATAAAAGTAAATTAAAATAAATTACTGAAAGAGAAATGAAGAATAGTAAAAGAGAAATGAAAAGTTGAAGACAAATAAGTTTGACATTAATATAGTTGATATTTATTTATGATAAATAAATTTCTTTAGTTGAATACAAAAGCTTACCATATTAAACCAGAGACTCTGAGAACACTTTAATGATGAAATACAATATTGTAAATGAGAAACGAGAGAGTGGAGTTAATCTTGAATTTTGTTCCAATAAATTGTCACAATAAAATAAGTCAGGCTGTTATATAAACAAATGTTAAGGGTTTTTTAAATTTGAATTTATTATATAGTCATAAACATAACTTAGGTTTAGATTTAATTTAGATTAAATTTGAATTTATTAGATAGTTTAGATGTTGGAACTAAAATATCTAATATTTTTCACCAAAAGAAAATATACAATATTTAAAAATAATTAAAATGTAATTGTTTGAAAAATGTAATGATTTTCTTTACGTGGCTTAGAGATTAATTATTACGTAAAACAATTATTGACATTCTTATAATTAAAGAGAAGATGTCAAATAAAAGTTTCACATTCTTATAATTAATATTTAAAATGGGTTGAAAGAATATATTTAGGTTGAGTAAGTAAAAACAATTACAGTTTCAAATTAGAGAATCTAACGACACTCTACTTAAAACAATTTTTTTATAGAAAATTCCAATCATTTCTTTTAAGGACATTATTGACATGTTCTTCAAATTTATTCGCCCTACATTATAATAAACCAAATATCTAAAATTTTCAAATATGGATTAATGTGAATTATATAAATTAACCATAATTTTAACATTTTAAAAGATATTTATACAAAAGTGGATGTTACAAAATAATAAATAATGAATAAAAGTTCACATGTGATTTTGAATCAATTTCATTTAGTTGAACAGTTACATACATTACATGCTCCATATTTTGGCATAAAATGTGTCTATCGATTGCATTCTCTATTAGTATGGATAAATGAAACCCTCTCATTTCTAGAGATGAGTTCTTTGATAGCCTTTCTAATATGGTTATATTTGTAAGCTCCATATACCGAGTGTTGAATCATATTTTGGCATAAAATCTGCCTATTGATTGCATTCTCTATTAGTATGGATAAATGAAACCCTCTCATTTCTAGAGATGAGTTCTTTGATAGCCTTTCTAATATGGTTATATTTGTAAGCTCAAATAGTGTTGAATCATAGTGAAAGGTTTCCTATAATCCGATCTATAACTCATTTCTCTAAATCAATTCCATTTCCATTAACAATTCCATCTCTAAACTGTCCCACTAAACCCCGTTATCCATGATCCATTATGATCTCTAATAACACCTCCGTAACATAAAATTTAAGATCGCTTAATTTCACACATTTAATTTTAATTTTAGTTTACTTTTAATACTTTAATAATAAATTCTTTGATTTTAAAATTCTTAGATTTATTATTTCAATTATAAATTAATTTATAATGTCTTATACTAAGAAAATCTATTTTAAACATTTATTTAATAAAATTTTAAAATATTAATAAAAATTATTAGTTACTAATTTATTATGTGAAAAATTATTAAAATCTTTTATACTCTCTCCATTCTTATTTATAAGAGATGATTTAATTTTATTAGATACATTTAATAATTGATGTGTATGAATTATATATAGACTAAATATATTTATTATTCAATATATTGAAAAATAAATAATTTCTTATACATTGAATCGAAAGAGTAATTTAATTTTTAATTTTTATATATAATTATTTATAATATTATTAAATAATAGTATAAGTATTAACGAGTAATAACTTAATAAGATGAGGTGGTGGAACCATAGAGGTGGAGCTAGAGAGCAAAAAATACAGAGAAAATAAAGGACAAAAAAATGAGGGAGGAGGAGTAATGGAATGCAAGAAAAGTATTTTATTGGGATAATGAATCAATGAATTTATACTAAACACCAATAATAAGATAAAAACCACCCATTTTAACTCACAACCTTTGCATTCTCAATCTAGTATTTTCCAACATTCCTACAACCGACATGTCCAACTACTCCAATAACATGTACATTTTGGCCAATTATTCCCATTACATGTTTTGTGTGCAACGACTTCAATCACACGTTTTCTATCCTTTTTATCATACCTCTAAATTTGTTTTACTATCATTCATTTTTTTATATGGCTCTCTAGCCTCCATCTACATACCTTTCTACTAATCATTTATTCAATCATAATATTTATATGATAATCATAATTTAAAATATGTTCTTCTTAATGTATATATCTTTTATTTACATTTCTTAGCAAACACTATATTATATTTATTTGTACAAGTAAAACGATTATGTGCGACCGAGATCCTACGGATAGATTATTCCATAATTATTTAATTATTTATTTACTACAATATATATTTTCGATCGAGACTACTTAAATTGTATATATTTTTAATGACACTATACTATATTCATTTACAATTTATAAGGACATTGTACAACCTGTGAAGGCATGGGTAAATGACTATTTAATTATTTTCTTTTCTTTTCTATATATATATATATATATATATATATATATATATATATATATATATATATATATATATATATATATATATATATATTGATTAACCGAGACAACTTAATTTGTTTATTTACATTTCATAATCATTATTATAATATGTTTACTTATTGTTTAGTACGATATTGTGTGAGCTTGCGAATGCACTAATAGATGCCTATCAAATTATTTCCTTTATTTTTTTTATTAAAATATACATTTCTGACGCGTAAAGACTATTTAATTGGTATATTTTTTTATGTACATTTATTAACCATTAATATACTATATTTATTTATTATTTATAACGACATTGTGCGAACACACGGATAGAGAACTACAGAATAATTTCTTTTATTTTTTCTTCTAAAATATACATTTCCGACATGTCTAAAATAATTAATTTATATATCTTTTATATAAATTTATTATCCATAACTATATAATATTTATTTAAAATTTATAAAAATATTGTGCGAGTCTCTTAGTAGTTATATAGTAAAACTTAAGTTGAAACAATCCTTATCATAATGGATTTTAAATTTAATCATCCAATGAACCAACACATAAATTTTATCATAATTAATTAAAATAAAAACAAAAATTTAGAGTGGTAATCAACAAATTTGTTCTTGATGTATATAAAATTTTTTTAAGAATTATATTTTTGACAAATTAGAAACCAAATTTGTGAAATATAAAATATTTCTCTAAATTAACTAAAAATATTTAAAATCTATCATGTGTGAAAGTTATATATTAGAAATCTTGGTATTTTAGGTAAAGTGACTCGGTGATTTGTTAAGTTAATGTCAATTCTAATATCAAAATTCATACTAATCATTATTTTAAATTTGTATGGAAGAAGTATCATCACTAATAACATGTTTTAATGGAAATGTTACAATTTGTATAAATTTAATTTTCAAAACAAGCAAAAATAAAATTGGTAATTTCATCTATGGTTAGCAGTAAAAAGAATAAGACAAGTAAAATAAAAATTTGACATTCCTATGATTAATAGGTTAAAACACTTGTTATTTTAAATAGGAAACTCTAACACTATAAAAGTAAATTAAAATAAATTACTGAAAGAGAAATGAAGAATAGTAAAAGAGAAATGAAAAGTTGAAGACAAATAAGTTTGACATTAATATAGTTGATATTTATTTATGATAAATAAATTTCTTTAGTTGAATACAAAAACTTACCATATTAAACCGAGACTCGAGAACACTTTAATGATGAAATACAATATTGTAAATGAGAAACGAGAGAGTGGAGTTAATCTTGAATTTTGTTCCAATAAATTGTCACAATAAAATAAGTCAGGCATTATATAAACAAATGTTAAGGGTTTTTAAATTTGAATTTATTATATAGTCATAAACATAACTTAGGTTTAGATTTAATTTAGATTAAATTTGAATTTATTAGATAGTTTAGATGTTGGAACTAAAAATATCTAATATTTTTCACCAAAAGAAAATATACAATATTTAAAAATAATTAAAATGTAATTGTTTGAAAAATGTAATGATTTTCTTTACTGGCTTAGAGATTAATTATTACGTAAAACAATTATTGACATTCTTATAATTAAAGAGAAGATGTCAAATAAAAGTTTCACATTCTTATAATTAATATTTAAAATGGGTTGAAAGAATATATTTAGGTTGAGTAAGTAAAAACAATTACAGTTTCAAATTAGAGAATCTAACGACACTCTACTTAAAACAATTTTTTTATAGAAAATTCCAATCATTTCTTTTAAGGACATTATTGACATGTTCTTCAAATTTATTCGCCCCTACATTATAATAAACCAAATATCTAAAATTTTCAAATATGGATTAATGTGAATTATATAAATTAACCATAATTTTTAACATTTTAAAAGATATTTATACAAAAAGTGGATGTTACAAAATAATAAATAATGAATAAAAGTTCACATGTGATTTTGAATCAATTTCATTTAGTTGAACAGTTACATACATTACATGCTCCATATTTTGGCATAAAATGTGTCTATCGATTGCATTCTCTATTAGTATGGATAAATGAAACCCTCTCATTTCTAGAGATGAGTTCTTTGATAGCCTTTCTAATATGGTTATATTTGTAAGCTCCATATACCGAGTGTTGAATCATATTTTGGCATAAAATCTGCCTATTGATTGCATTCTCTATTAGTATGGATAAATGAAACCCTCTCATTTCTAGAGATGAGTTCTTTGATAGCCTTTCTAATATGGTTATATTTGTAAGCTCCAAATACAGTGTTGAATCATAGTGAAAGGTTTCCTATAATCCGATCTATAACTCATTTCTCTAAATCTCAATTCCATTTCCATTAACAATTCCATCTCTAAACTGTCCGCCACTAAACCCCGTTATCCATGATCCATTATGATCTCTAATAACACCTCCGTAACATAAAATTTAAGATCGCTTAATTTCACACATTTAATTTTAATTTTAGTTTACTTTTAATACTTTAATAATAAATTCTTTGATTTTAAAATTCTTAGATTTATTATTTCAATTATAAATTAATTTATAATGTCTTATACTAAGAAAATCTATTTTAAACATTTATTTAATAAAATTTTAAAATATTAATAAAAATTATTAGTTACTAATTTATTATGTGAAAAATTATTAAAATCTTTTATACTCTCTCCATTCTTATTTATAAGAGATGATTTAATTTTATTAGATACATTTAATAATTGATGTGTATGAATTATATATAGACTAAATATATTTATTATTCAATATATTGAAAAATAAATAATTTCTTATACATTGAATCGAAAGAGTAATTTAATTTTTATTTTTAATTTTTTTATATATAATTATTTATAATATTATTAAATAATAGTATAAGTATTAACGAGTAATAACTTAATAAGATGAGGTGGTGGAACCATAGAGGTGGAGCTAGAGAGAAAGCAAAAATACAGAAAAATAAAGGACAAAAATGAGGGAGGAGGAGTAATGGAATGCAAGAAAAGTATTTTATTGGGATAATGAATCAATGAATTTATACTAAACACCAATAATAAGATAAAACCACCCATTTTAACTCACAACCTTTGCATTCTCAATCTAGTATTTTCCAACATTCCTACAACCGACATGTCCAACTACTCCAATAACATGTACATTTTGGCCAATTATTCCCATTACATGTTTTGTGTGCAACGACTTCAATCACACGTTTTCATCCTTTTATCATATCCTCTAAATTTGTTTTACTATCATTCATTTTTATATGGCTCTCTAGCCTCCATCTACATACCTTTCTACTAATCATTTATTCAATCATAATATTTATATGATAATCATAATTTAAAATATGTTCTTCTTAATGTATATATCTTTTATTTACATTTCTTAGCAAACACTATATTATATTTATTTGTACAAGTAAAACGATTATGTGCGACCACGATCCTACGGATAGATTATTCCATAATTATTTAATTATTTATTTACTATAATATATATTTTCGAAGGTCGAGACTACTTAAATTGTATATATTTTTAACTTGTCACTATACTATATTCATTTACAATTTATAAGGACATTGTACAACTGTGAAGGCATGGGTAAATGACTATTTAATTATTTTTTCTTTTTTCTACTAATATATATATATATATATATATATATATATATATATATATATATATATATATATATATATATATGATTAACAACTTAATTTGTTTATTTACATTTCATAATCATTATTATAATATGTTTACTTATTGTTTAGTACGATATTGTGTGAGCTTGCGAATGCACTCATAGATGCCTATCAAATTATTTCCTTTATTTTTTATTATTAAAATATACATTTCGACGTAAAAGACTATTTAATTGGTATATTTTTTTATGTACATTTATTAACCATTAATATACTATATTTATTTATTATTTATAACGACATTGTGCGAACACACGGATAGATATCTACAAAATAATTTCTTTTATTTTTTCTTCTAAAATATACATTTCCGACATGTTTAAAATAATTAATTTATATATCTTTTATATAAATTTACTATCCATAACTATATAATATTTATTTAAAATTTATAAAAATATTGTGCGAGTCTCTTAGTAGTTATATAGTAAAACTTAAGTTGAAACAATCCTTATCATAATGGATTTTAAATTTAATCATCCAATGAACCAACACATAAATTTTATCATAATTAATTAAAATAAAAACAAAAATTTAGAGTGGTAATCAACAAATTTGTTCTTGATGTATATAAAATTTTTTTAAGAATTATATTTTTGACAAATTAGAAACCAAATTTGTGAAATATAAAATATTTCTCTAAATTAACTAAAAATATTTAAAATCTATCATGTGTGAAAGTTATATATTAGAAATCTTGGTATTTTAGGTAAAGTGACTCGTGATTTGTTAAGTTAATGTCAATTCTAATATCAAAATTCATACTAATCATTATTTTAAATTTGTATGGAAGAAGTATCATCACTAATAACATGTTTTAATGGAAATGTTACAATTTGTATAAATTTAATTTTCAAAACAAGCAAAAATAAAATTGGTAATTTCATCTATGGTTAGCAGTAAAAGAATAAGACAAGTAAAATAAAATTTGACATTCCTATGATTAATAGGTTAAAACACTTGTTATTTTAAATAGGAAACTCTAACACTATAAAAGTAAATTAAAATAAATTACTGAAAGAGAAATGAAGAATAGTAAAAGAGAAATGAAAAGTTGAAGACAAATAAGTTTGACATTAATATAGTTGATATTTATTTATGATAAATAAATTTCTTTAGTTGAATACAAAAGCTTACCATATTAAACCAGAGACTCGAGAACACTTTAATGATGAAATACAATATTGTAAATGAGAAACGAGAGAGTGGAGTTAATCTTGAATTTTGTTCCAATAAATTGTCACAATAAAATAAGTCATGTTATATAAACAAATGTTAAGGGTTTTTAAATTTGAATTTATTATATAGTCATAAACATAACTTAGGTTTAGATTTAATTTAGATTAAATTTGAATTTATTAGATAGTTTAGATGTTGGAACTAAAATATCTAATATTTTTCACCAAAAGAAAATATACAATATTTAAAAATAATTAAAATGTAATTGTTTGAAAAATGTAATGATTTTCTTTACCGTGGCTTAGAGATTAATTATTACGTAAAACAATTATTGACATTCTTATAATTAAAGAGAAGATGTCAAATAAAAGTTTCACATTCTTATAATTAATATTTAAAATGGGTTGAAAGAATATATTTAGGTTGAGTAAGTAAAACAATTACAGTTTCAAATTAGAGAATCTAACGACACTCTACTTAAAACAATTTTTTATAGAAAATTCCAATCATTTCTTTTAAGGACATTATTGACATGTTCTTCAAATTTATTCTTACATTATAATAAACCAAATATCTAAAATTTTCAAATATGGATTAATGTGAATTATATAAATTAACCATAATTTTTAACATTTTAAAAGATATTTATACAAAAGTGGATGTTACAAAATAATAAATAATGAATAAAAGTTCACATGTGATTTTGAATCAATTTCATTTAGTTGAACAGTTACATACATTACATGCTCCATATTTTGGCATAAAATGTGTCTATCGATTGCATTCTCTATTAGTATGGATAAATGAAACCCTCTCATTTCTAGAGATGAGTTCTTTGATAGCCTTTCTAATATGGTTATATTTGTAAGCTCCATATACCGAGTGTTGAATCATATTTTGGCATAAAATCTGCCTATTGATTGCATTCTCTATTAGTATGGATAAATGAAACCCTCTCATTTCTAGAGATGAGTTCTTTGATAGCCTTTCTAATATGGTTATATTTGTAAGCTCCAAATACCGAGTGTTGAATCATAGTGAAAGGTTTCCTATAATCCGATCTATAACTCATTTCTCTAAATCGAATTCCATTTCCATTAACAATTCCATCTCTAAACTGTCCAAGCCACTAAACCCTGTTATCCATGATCCATTATGATCTCTAATAACACCTCCGTAACATAAAATTTAAGATCGCTTAATTTCACACATTTAATTTTAATTTTAGTTTACTTTTAATACTTTAATAATAAATTCTTTGATTTTAAAATTCTTAGATTTATTATTTCAATTATAAATTAATTTATAATGTCTTATACTAAGAAAATCTATTTTAAACATTTATTTAATAAAATTTTAAAATATTAATAAAAATTATTAGTTACTAATTTATTATGTGAAAAATTATTAAAATCTTTTATACTCTCTCCATTCTTATTTATAAGAGATGATTTAATTTTATTAGATACATTTAATAATTGATGTGTATGAATTATATATAGACTAAATATATTTATTATTCAATATATTGAAAAATAAATAATTTCTTATACATTGAATCGAAAGAGTAATTTAATTTTTATTTTTTAATTTTTTTTATATATAATTATTTATAATATTATTAAATAATAGTATAAGTATTAACGAGTAATAACTTAATAAGATGAGGTGGTGGAACCATAGAGGTGGAGCTAGAGAGAAAGCAAAAAATACAGAGAAAATAAAGGACAAAAAAATGAGGGAGGAGGAGTAATGGAATGCAAGAAAAGTATTTTATTGGGATAATGAATCAATGAATTTATACTAAACACCAATAATAAGATAAAAACCACCCATTTTAACTCACAACCTTTGCATTCTCCAATCTAGTATTTTCCAACATTCCTACAACCGACATGTCCAACTACTCCAATAACATGTACATTTTGGCCAATTATTCCCATTACATGTTTTGTGTACGACTTCAATCACACGTTTTCCTTTTATCATACCTCTAAATTTGTTTTACTATCATTCATTTTTTATATGGCTCTCTAGCCTCCATCTACATACCTTTCTACTAATCATTTATTCAATCATAATATTTATATGATAATCATAATTTAAAATATGTTCTTCTTAATGTATATATCTTTTATTTACATTTCTTAGCAAACACTATATTATATTTATTTGTACAAGTAAAACGATTATGTGATACGATCCTACGGATAGATTATTCCATAATTATTTAATTATTTATTTACTACAATATATATTTTCGACGGTTGAGACTACTTAAATTGTATATATTTTTAACTTGTCACTATACTATATTCATTTACAATTTATAAGGACATTGTACAACCTGAAGGCATGGGTAAATGACTATTTAATTATTTTCTTTTCTTTTTCTACTAATATATATATATATATATATATATATATATATATATATATATATATATATATATATATATATATGATTAACCGAGACAACTTAATTTGTTTATTTACATTTCATAATCATTATTATAATATGTTTACTTATTGTTTAGTACGATATTGTGTGAGCTTGCGAATGCACTAATAGATGCCTATCAAATTATTTCCTTTATTTTTATTATTAAAATATACATTTCACGTAAAGACTATTTAATTGGTATATTTTTTATGTACATTTATTAACCATTAATATACTATATTTATTTATTATTTATAACGACATAACACACGGATAGATATCTACAAAATAATTTCTTTTATTTTTCTTCTAAAATATACATTTCCGACATGTTTAAAATAATTAATTTATATATCTTTTATATAAATTTACTATCCATAACTATATAATATTTATTTAAAATTTATAAAAATATTGTGAGTCTCTTAGTAGTTATATAGTAAAACTTAAGTTGAAACAATCCTTATCATAATGGATTTTAAATTTAATCATCCAATGAACCAACACATAAATTTTATCATAATTAATTAAAATAAAAACAAAAATTTAGAGTGGTAATCAACAAATTTGTTCTTGATGTATATAAAATTTTTTAAGAATTATATTTTGACAAATTAGAAACCAAATTTGTGAAATATAAAATATTTCTCTAAATTAACTAAAAATATTTAAAATCTATCATGTGTGAAAGTTATATATTAGAAATCTTGGTATTTTAGGTAAAGTGACTCGGTGATTTGTTAAGTTAATGTCAATTCTAATATCAAAATTCATACTAATCATTATTTTAAATTTGTATGGAAGAAGTATCATCACTAATAACATGTTTTAATGGAAATGTTACAATTTGTATAAATTTAATTTTCAAAACAAGCAAAAATAAAATTGGTAATTTCATCTATGGTTAGCAGTAAAAAGAATAAGACAAGTAAAATAAAAATTTGACATTCCTATGATTAATAGGTTAAAACACTTGTTATTTTAAATAGGAAACTCTAACACTATAAAAGTAAATTAAAATAAATTACTGAAAGAGAAATGAAGAATAGTAAAGAGAAATGAAAAGTTGAAGACAAATAAGTTTGACATTAATATAGTTGATATTTATTTATGATAAATAAATTTCTTTAGTTGAATACAAAAGCTTACCATATTAAACCAGAGACTCTGAGAACACTTTAATGATGAAATACAATATTGTAAATGAGAAACGAGAGAGTGGAGTTAATCTTGAATTTTGTTCCAATAAATTGTCACAATAAAATAAGTCAGGCTGTTATATAAACAAATGTTAAGGGTTTTTTAAATTTGAATTTATTATATAGTCATAAACATAACTTAGGTTTAGATTTAATTTAGATTAAATTTGAATTTATTAGATAGTTTAGATGTTGGAACTAAAAATATCTAATATTTTTCACCAAAAGAAAATATACAATATTTAAAAATAATTAAAATGTAATTGTTTGAAAAATGTAATGATTTTCTTTACTGGCTTAGAGATTAATTATTACGTAAAAACAATTATTGACATTCTTATAATTAAAGAGAAGATGTCAAATAAAAGTTTCACATTCTTATAATTAATATTTAAAATGGGTTGAAAGAATATATTTAGGTTGAGTAAGTAAAAACAATTACAGTTTCAAATTAGAGAATCTAACGACACTCTACTTAAAACAATTTTTTTATAGAAAATTCCAATCATTTCTTTTAAGGACATTATTGACATGTTCTTCAAATTTATTCGCCCCTACATTATAATAAACCAAATATCTAAAATTTTCAAATATGGATTAATGTGAATTATATAAATTAACCATAATTTTTAACATTTTAAAAGATATTTATACAAAAAGTGGATGTTACAAAATAATAAATAATGAATAAAAGTTCACATGTGATTTTGAATCAATTTCATTTAGTTGAACAGTTACATACATTACATGCTCCATATTTTGGCATAAAATGTGTCTATCGATTGCATTCTCTATTAGTATGGATAAATGAAACCCTCTCATTTCTAGAGATGAGTTCTTTGATAGCCTTTCTAATATGGTTATATTTGTAAGCTCCATATACCGAGTGTTGAATCATATTTTGGCATAAAATCTGCCTATTGATTGCATTCTCTATTAGTATGGATAAATGAAACCCTCTCATTTCTAGAGATGAGTTCTTTGATAGCCTTTCTAATATGGTTATATTTGTAAGCTCCAAATACCGAGTGTTGAATCATAGTGAAAGGTTTCCTATAATCCGATCTATAACTCATTTCTCTAAATCTGAATTCCATTTCCATTAACAATTCCATCTCTAAACTGTCCACTAAACCCTGTATCCATGATCCATTATGATCTCTAATAACACCTCCGTAACATAAAATTTAAGATCGCTTAATTTCACACATTTAATTTTAATTTTAGTTTACTTTTAATACTTTAATAATAAATTCTTTGATTTTAAAATTCTTAGATTTATTATTTCAATTATAAATTAATTTATAATGTCTTATACTAAGAAAATCTATTTTAAACATTTATTTAATAAAATTTTAAAATATTAATAAAAATTATTAGTTACTAATTTATTATGTGAAAAATTATTAAAATCTTTTATACTCTCTCCATTCTTATTTATAAGAGATGATTTAATTTTATTAGATACATTTAATAATTGATGTGTATGAATTATATATAGACTAAATATATTTATTATTCAATATATTGAAAAATAAATAATTTCTTATACATTGAATCGAAAGAGTAATTTAATTTTTATTTTTAATTTTTTTATATATATTATTTATAATATTATTAAATAATAGTATAAGTGTTAACGAGTAATAACTTAATAAGATGAGGTGGTGGAACCATAGAGGTGGAGCTAGAGAGAAAGCAAAAAATACAGAGAAAATAAAGGACAAAAAATGAGGGAGGAGGAGTAATGGAATGCAAGAAAAGTATTTTATTGGGATAATGAATCAATGAATTTATACTAAACACCAATAATAAGATAAAAACCACCCATTTTAACTCACAACCTTTGCATTCTCCAATCTAGTATTTTCCAACATTCCTACAACCGACATGTCCAACTACTCCAATAACATGTACATTTTGGCCAATTATTCCCATTACATGTTTTGTGTGCAACGACTTCAATCACACGTTTTCTGTCCTTTTTATCATACCTCTAAATTTGTTTTACTAGCATTCATTTTTTTATATGGCTCTCTAGCCTCCATCTACATACCTTTCTACTAATCATTTATTCAATCATAATATTTATATGATAATCATAATTTAAAATATGTTCTTCTTAATGTATATATCTTTTATTTACATTTCTTAGCAAACACTATATTATATTTATTTGTACAAGTAAAAGCGATTATGTGCGACGTACGATCCTACGGATAGATTATTCCATAATTATTTAATTATTTATTTACTACAATATATATTTTTGGTTAGACTACTTAAATTGTATATATTTTTAACTTGTCACTATACTATATTCATTTACAATTTATAAGGACATTGTACAACCTGTGAAGGCATGGGTAAATGACTATTTAATTATTTTCTTTTCTTTTATATATATATATATATATATATATATATATATATATATATATATATATATATATGATTAATATATATATAACTTAATTTGTTTATTTACATTTCATAATCATTATTATAATATGTTTACTTATTGTTTAGTACGATATTGTGTGAGCTTAATGCACTAATAGATGCCTATCAAATTATTTCCTTTATTTTTATTATTAAAATATACATTTCGAAAAGACTATTTAATTGGTATATTTTTTATGTACATTTATTAACCATTAATATACTATATTTATTTATTATTTATAACGACATTGTGCGAACACACGGATAGATATCTACAAAATAATTTCTTTTATTTTTCTTCTAAAATATACATTTCCGACATGTTTAAAATAATTAATTTATATATCTTTTATATAAATTTACTATCCATAACTATATAATATTTATTTAAAATTTATAAAAATATTGTGAGAGTCTCTTAGTAGTTATATAGTAAAACTTAAGTTGAAACAATCCTTATCATAATGGATTTTAAATTTAATCATCCAATGAACCAACACATAAATTTTATCATAATTAATTAAAATAAAAACAAAAATTTAGAGTGGTAATCAACAAATTTGTTCTTGATGTATATAAAATTTTTTTAAGAATTATATTTTTGACAAATTAGAAACCAAATTTGTGAAATATAAAATATTTCTCTAAATTAACTAAAAATATTTAAAATCTATCATGTGTGAAAGTTATATATTAGAAATCTTGGTATTTTAGGTAAAGTGACTCGGTGATTTGTTAAGTTAATGTCAATTCTAATATCAAAATTCATACTAATCATTATTTTAAATTTGTATGGAAGAAGTATCATCACTAATAACATGTTTTAATGGAAATGTTACAATTTGTATAAATTTAATTTTCAAAACAAGCAAAAATAAAATTGGTAATTTCATCTATGGTTAGCAGTAAAAAGAATAAGACAAGTAAAATAAAAATTTGACATTCCTATGATTAATAGGTTAAAACACTTGTTATTTTAAATAGGAAACTCTAACACTATAAAAGTAAATTAAAATAAATTACTGAAAGAGAAATGAAGAATAGTAAAAGAGAAATGAAAAGTTGAAGACAAATAAGTTTGACATTAATATAGTTGATATTTATTTATGATAAATAAATTTCTTTAGTTGAATACAAAAGCTTACCATATTAAACCAGAGACTCTGAGAACACTTTAATGATGAAATACAATATTGTAAATGAGAAACGAGAGAGTGGAGTTAATCTTGAATTTTGTTCCAATAAATTGTCACAATAAAATAAGTCAGTTTATATAAACAAATGTTAAGGGTTTTTAAATTTGAATTTATTATATAGTCATAAACATAACTTAGGTTTAGATTTAATTTAGATTAAATTTGAATTTATTAGATAGTTTAGATGTTGGAACTAAAAATATCTAATATTTTTCACCAAAAGAAAATATACAATATTTAAAAATAATTAAAATGTAATTGTTTGAAAAATGTAATGATTTTCTTTATGGCTTAGAGATTAATTATTACGTAAAACAATTATTGACATTCTTATAATTAAAGAGAAGATGTCAAATAAAAGTTTCACATTCTTATAATTAATATTTAAAATGGGTTGAAAGAATATATTTAGGTTGAGTAAGTAAAAACAATTACAGTTTCAAATTAGAGAATCTAACGACACTCTACTTAAAACAATTTTTTTATAGAAAATTCCAATCATTTCTTTTAAGGACATTATTGACATGTTCTTCAAATTTATTCGCCTACATTATAATAAACCAAATATCTAAAATTTTCAAATATGGATTAATGTGAATTATATAAATTAACCATAATTTTTAACATTTTAAAAGATATTTATACAAAAAGTGGATGTTACAAAATAATAAATAATGAATAAAAGTTCACATGTGATTTTGAATCAATTTCATTTAGTTGAACAGTTACATACATTACATGCTCCATATTTTGGCATAAAATGTGTCTATCGATTGCATTCTCTATTAGTATGGATAAATGAAACCCTCTCATTTCTAGAGATGAGTTCTTTGATAGCCTTTCTAATATGGTTATATTTGTAAGCTCCATATACCGAGTGTTGAATCATATTTTGGCATAAAATCTGCCTATTGATTGCATTCTCTATTAGTATGGATAAATGAAACCCTCTCATTTCTAGAGATGAGTTCTTTGATAGCCTTTCTAATATGGTTATATTTGTAAGCTCCAAATACCGAGTGTTGAATCATAGTGAAAGGTTTCCTATAATCCGATCTATAACTCATTTCTCTAAATCAATTCCATTTCCATTAACAATTCCATCTCTAAACTGTCCACTAAACCCTGTATCCATGATCCATTATGATCTCTAATAACACCTCCGTAACATAAAATTTAAGATCGCTTAATTTCACACATTTAATTTTAATTTTAGTTTACTTTTAATACTTTAATAATAAATTCTTTGATTTTAAAATTCTTAGATTTATTATTTCAATTATAAATTAATTTATAATGTCTTATACTAAGAAAATCTATTTTAAACATTTATTTAATAAAATTTTAAAATATTAATAAAAATTATTAGTTACTAATTTATTATGTGAAAAATTATTAAAATCTTTTATACTCTCTCCATTCTTATTTATAAGAGATGATTTAATTTTATTAGATACATTTAATAATTGATGTGTATGAATTATATATAGACTAAATATATTTATTATTCAATATATTGAAAAATAAATAATTTCTTATACATTGAATCGAAAGAGTAATTTAATTTTAATTTTTAATTTTTTTATATAATTATTTATAATATTATTAAATAATAGTATAAGTATTAACGAGTAATAACTTAATAAGATGAGGTGGTGGAACCATAGAGGTGGAGCTAGAGAGAAAGCAAAAATACAGAAAATAAAGGACAAAAAAATGAGGGAGGAGGAGTAATGGAATGCAAGAAAAGTATTTTATTGGGATAATGAATCAATGAATTTATACTAAACACCAATAATAAGATAAAAACCACCCATTTTAACTCACAACCTTTGCATTCTCCAATCTAGTATTTTCCAACATTCCTACAACCGACATGTCCAACTACTCCAATAACATGTACATTTTGGCCAATTATTCCCATTACATGTTTTGTGTGCAACGACTTCAATCACACGTTTTCTGTCCTTTTTATCATACCTCTAAATTTGTTTTACTATCATTCATTTTTTTATATGGCTCTCTAGCCTCCATCTACATACCTTTCTACTAATCATTTATTCAATCATAATATTTATATGATAATCATAATTTAAAATATGTTCTTCTTAATGTATATATCTTTTATTTACATTTCTTAGCAAACACTATATTATATTTATTTGTACAAGTAAAACGATTATGTGCGACCGTGCGATCCTACGGATAGATTATTCCATAATTATTTAATTATTTATTTACTACAATATATATTTTTGATTGAGACTACTTAAATTGTATATATTTTTAACTTGTCACTATACTATATTCATTTACAATTTATAAGGACATTGTACAACCTGTGAAGGCATGGGTAAATGACTATTTAATTATTTTCTTTTCTTTTTCTACTAATATATATATATATATATATATATATATATATATATATATATATATATTAACCGAGACAACTTAATTTGTTTATTTACATTTCATAATCATTATTATAATATGTTTACTTATTGTTTAGTACGATATTGTGTGAGCTTGCGAATGCACTAATAGATGCCTATCAAATTATTTCCTTTATTTTTTTATTAAAATATACATTTCTGACGCGTAAAGACTATTTAATTGGTATATTTTTTTATGTACATTTATTAACCATTAATATACTATATTTATTTATTATTTATAACGACATTGTGCGAACACACGGATAGATATCTACAAAATAATTTCTTTTATTTTTTCTTCTAAAATATACATTTCCGACATGTTTAAAATAATTAATTTATATATCTTTTATATAAATTTACTATCCATAACTATATAATATTTATTTAAAATTTATAAAAATATTGTGCGAGTCTCTTAGTAGTTATATAGTAAAACTTAAGTTGAAACAATCCTTATCATAATGGATTTTAAATTTAATCATCCAATGAACCAACACATAAATTTTATCATAATTAATTAAAATAAAAACAAAAATTTAGAGTGGTAATCAACAAATTTGTTCTTGATGTATATAAAATTTTTTTAAGAATTATATTTTTGACAAATTAGAAACCAAATTTGTGAAATATAAAATATTTCTCTAAATTAACTAAAAATATTTAAAATCTATCATGTGTGAAAGTTATATATTAGAAATCTTGGTATTTTAGGTAAAGTGACTCGGTGATTTGTTAAGTTAATGTCAATTCTAATATCAAAATTCATACTAATCATTATTTTAAATTTGTATGGAAGAAGTATCATCACTAATAACATGTTTTAATGGAAATGTTACAATTTGTATAAATTTAATTTTCAAAACAAGCAAAAATAAAATTGGTAATTTCATCTATGGTTAGCAGTAAAAAGAATAAGACAAGTAAAATAAAAATTTGACATTCCTATGATTAATAGGTTAAAACACTTGTTATTTTAAATAGGAAACTCTAACACTATAAAAGTAAATTAAAATAAATTACTGAAAGAGAAATGAAGAATAGTAAAAGAGAAATGAAAAGTTGAAGACAAATAAGTTTGACATTAATATAGTTGATATTTATTTATGATAAATAAATTTCTTTAGTTGAATACAAAACTTACCATATTAAACCGAGACTCGAGAACACTTTAATGATGAAATACAATATTGTAAATGAGAAACGAGAGAGTGGAGTTAATCTTGAATTTTGTTCCAATAAATTGTCACAATAAAATAAGTCAGGCTTATATAAACAAATGTTAAGGGTTTTTAAATTTGAATTTATTATATAGTCATAAACATAACTTAGGTTTAGATTTAATTTAGATTAAATTTGAATTTATTAGATAGTTTAGATGTTGGAACTAAAAATATCTAATATTTTTTCACCAAAAGAAAATATACAATATTTAAAAATAATTAAAATGTAATTGTTTGAAAAATGTAATGATTTTCTTTAGAGATTAATTATTACGTAAAACAATTATTGACATTCTTATAATTAAAGAGAAGATGTCAAATAAAAGTTTCACATTCTTATAATTAATATTTAAAATGGGTTGAAAGAATATATTTAGGTTGAGTAAGTAAAAACAATTACAGTTTCAAATTAGAGAATCTAACGACACTCTACTTAAAACAATTTTTTTATAGAAAATTCCAATCATTTCTTTTAAGGACATTATTGACATGTTCTTCAAATTTATTCGCCCCTACATTATAATAAACCAAATATCTAAAATTTTCAAATATGGATTAATGTGAATTATATAAATTAACCATAATTTTTAACATTTTAAAAGATATTTATACAAAAAGTGGATGTTACAAAATAATAAATAATGAATAAAAGTTCACATGTGATTTTGAATCAATTTCATTTAGTTGAACAGTTACATACATTACATGCTCCATATTTTGGCATAAAATGTGTCTATCGATTGCATTCTCTATTAGTATGGATAAATGAAACCCTCTCATTTCTAGAGATGAGTTCTTTGATAGCCTTTCTAATATGGTTATATTTGTAAGCTCCATATACCGAGTGTTGAATCATATTTTGGCATAAAATCTGCCTATTGATTGCATTCTCTATTAGTATGGATAAATGAAACCCTCTCATTTCTAGAGATGAGTTCTTTGATAGCCTTTCTAATATGGTTATATTTGTAAGCTCCAAATACCGAGTGTTGAATCATAGTGAAAGGTTTCCTATAATCCGATCTATAACTCATTTCTCTAAATCCTGAATTCCATTTCCATTAACAATTCCATCTCTAAACTGTCCGGCCACTAAACCCCTGTTATCCATGATCCATTATGATCTCTAATAACACCTCCGTAACATAAAATTTAAGATCGCTTAATTTCACACATTTAATTTTAATTTTAGTTTACTTTTAATACTTTAATAATAAATTCTTTGATTTTAAAATTCTTAGATTTATTATTTCAATTATAAATTAATTTATAATGTCTTATACTAAGAAAATCTATTTTAAACATTTATTTAATAAAATTTTAAAATATTAATAAAAAAATTATTAGTTACTAATTTATTATGTGAAAAAATTATTAAAATCTTTTATACTCTCTCCATTCTTATTTATAAGAGATGATTTAATTTTATTAGATACATTTAATAATTGATGTGTATGAATTATATATAGACTAAATATATTTATTATTCAATATATTGAAAAATAAATAATTTCTTAAACATTGAATCAAAAAGAGTAATTTAATTTTTTTTATTTATTTTTTTTATATATAATTATTTATAATATTATTAAATAATAGTATAAGTATTAACGAGTAATAAATTAATAAGATGAGGTGGTGGAACCATAGAGGTGGAGCTAGAGAGAAAGCAAAAATACAGAGAAAATAAAGGACAAAAAATGAGGGAGGAGGAGTAATGGAATGCAAGAAAAGTATTTTATTGGGATAATGAATCAATGAATTTATACTAAACACCAATAATAAGATAAAACCACCCATTTTAACTCACAACCTTTGCATTCTCAATCTAGTATTTTCCAACATTCCTACAACCGACATGTCCAACTACTCCAATAACATGTACATTTTGGCCAATTATTCCCATTACATGTTTTGTGTGCAACGACTTCAATCACACGTTTTCTGTCCTTTTTATCATACCTCTAAATTTGTTTTACTATCATTCATTTTTTTATATGGCTCTCTAGCCTCCATCTACATACCTTTCTACTAATCATTTATTCAATCATAATATTTATATGATAATCATAATTTAAAATATGTTCTTCTTAATGTATATATCTTTTATTTACATTTCTTAGCAAACACTATATTATATTTATTTGTACAAGTAAAACGATTATGTGCGACCCGTACGATCCTACGGATAGATTATTCCATAATTATTTAATTATTTATTTACTACAATATATATTTTCGACGGGTCGAGACTACTTAAATTGTATATATTTTTTAACTTGTCACTATACTATATTCATTTACAATTTATAAGGACATTGTACAACCTGTGAAGGCATGGGTAAATGACTATTTAATTATTTTCTTTTCTTTTTCTACTAATATATATATATATATATATATATATATATATATATATATATATATATATATATATATATATATATATATATATATATATATATTGATTAACCGAGACAACTTAATTTGTTTATTTACATTTCATAATCATTATTATAATATGTTTACTTATTGTTTAGTACGATATTGTGTGAGCTTGCGAATGCACTAATAGATGCCTATCAAATTATTTCCTTTATTTTTTTTATTAAAATATACATTTCTGACGCGTAAAGACTATTTAATTGGTATATTTTTTTATGTACATTTATTAACCATTAATATACTATATTTATTTATTATTTATAACGACATTGTGCGAACACACGGATAGATATCTACAAAATAATTTCTTTTATTTTTTCTTCTAAAATATACATTTCCGACATGTTTAAAATAATTAATTTATATATCTTTTATATAAATTTACTATCCATAACTATATAATATTTATTTAAAATTTATAAAAATATTGTGCGAGTCTCTTAGTAGTTATATAGTAAAACTTAAGTTGAAACAATCCTTATCATAATGGATTTTAAATTTAATCATCCAATGAACCAACACATAAATTTTATCATAATTAATTAAAATAAAAACAAAAATTTAGAGTGGTAATCAACAAATTTGTTCTTGATGTATATAAAATTTTTTTAAGAATTATATTTTTGACAAATTAGAAACCAAATTTGTGAAATATAAAATATTTCTCTAAATTAACTAAAAATATTTAAAATCTATCATGTGTGAAAGTTATATATTAGAAATCTTGGTATTTTAGGTAAAGTGACTCGGTGATTTGTTAAGTTAATGTCAATTCTAATATCAAAATTCATACTAATCATTATTTTAAATTTGTATGGAAGAAGTATCATCACTAATAACATGTTTTAATGGAAATGTTACAATTTGTATAAATTTAATTTTCAAAACAAGCAAAAATAAAATTGGTAATTTCATCTATGGTTAGCAGTAAAAAGAATAAGACAAGTAAAATAAAAATTTGACATTCCTATGATTAATAGGTTAAAACACTTGTTATTTTAAATAGGAAACTCTAACACTATAAAAGTAAATTAAAATAAATTACTGAAAGAGAAATGAAGAATAGTAAAAGAGAAATGAAAAGTTGAAGACAAATAAGTTTGACATTAATATAGTTGATATTTATTTATGATAAATAAATTTCTTTAGTTGAATACAAAAACTTACCATATTAAACCAGAGACTCTGAGAACACTTTAATGATGAAATACAATATTGTAAATGAGAAACGAGAGAGTGGAGTTAATCTTGAATTTTGTTCCAATAAATTGTCACAATAAAATAAGTCAGGCTGTTATATAAACAAATGTTAAGGGTTTTTTAAATTTGAATTTATTATATAGTCATAAACATAACTTAGGTTTAGATTTAATTTAGATTAAATTTGAATTTATTAGATAGTTTAGATGTTGGAACTAAAAATATCTAATATTTTTTCACCAAAAAGAAAATATACAATATTTAAAAATAATTAAAATGTAATTGTTTGAAAAATGTAATGATTTTCTTTGTGGCTTAGAGATTAATTATTACGTAAAAACAATTATTGACATTCTTATAATTAAAGAGAAGATGTCAAATAAAAGTTTCACATTCTTATAATTAATATTTAAAATGGGTTGAAAGAATATATTTAGGTTGAGTAAGTAAAACAATTACAGTTTCAAATTAGAGAATCTAACGACACTCTACTTAAAACAATTTTTTATAGAAAATTCCAATCATTTCTTTTAAGGACATTATTGACATGTTCTTCAAATTTATTCCCTACATTATAATAAACCAAATATCTAAAATTTTCAAATATGGATTAATGTGAATTATATAAATTAACCATAATTTTAACATTTTAAAGATATTTATACAAAAAGTGGATGTTACAAAATAATAAATAATGAATAAAAGTTCACATGTGATTTTGAATCAATTTCATTTAGTTGAACAGTTACATACATTACATGCTCCATATTTTGGCATAAAATGTGTCTATCGATTGCATTCTCTATTAGTATGGATAAATGAAACCCTCTCATTTCTAGAGATGAGTTCTTTGATAGCCTTTCTAATATGGTTATATTTGTAAGCTCCATATACAGTGTTGAATCATATTTTGGCATAAAATCGCCTATTGATTGCATTCTCTATTAGTATGGATAAATGAAACCCTCTCATTTCTAGAGATGAGTTCTTTGATAGCCTTTTAATATGGTTATATTTGTAAGCTCCAAATATCAGTGTTGAATCATAGTGAAAGGTTTCCTATAATCCGATCTATAACTCATTTCTCTAAATCCGATTCCATTTCCATTAACAATTCCATCTCTAAACTGTCCGACAAAACTAATCCCACTAAACCCTTATCCATGATCCATTATGATCTCTAATAACACCTCCGTAACATAAAATTTAAGATCGCTTAATTTCACACATTTAATTTTAATTTTAGTTTACTTTTAATACTTTAATAATAAATTCTTTGATTTTAAAATTCTTAGATTTATTATTTCAATTATAAATTAATTTATAATGTCTTATACTAAGAAAATCTATTTTAAACATTTATTTAATAAAATTTTAAAATATTAATAAAAATTATTAGTTACTAATTTATTATGTGAAAAATTATTAAAATCTTTTATACTCTCTCCATTCTTATTTATAAGAGATGATTTAATTTTATTAGATACATTTAATAATTGATGTGTATGAATTATATATAGACTAAATATATTTATTATTCAATATATTGAAAAATAAATAATTTCTTATACATTGAATCAAAAGAGTAATTTAATTTTTTTTTATTTATTTTTATTTATAATATAATAATATTATAAGTAAGATGAGGTAACCATAGAGAGCTAAAATAAGAACAAAAAATGAGGGAGGAGTAATGGAATGCAAGAAAAGTATTTTTGTAACACCCCGTACATATATGTCTAGAATAATATGTAGTGATGCTAATTATGGTACAAGAAACATACAACTAGATGAAAAAGACAAGAAATTAAAACTAAATACAACACAAATCTCAAACAGAACGTATCCAATACATCTTGTCTTCATCATCACACAGCGGAAAGATAAAATCTGATGAGGTCTTCCTGACTTGCACATCTGCAGTCTTCGAAATCAATCATCTAACAATCCTACCACTTATAACCTGTTCCTGAAAAATAATAAGAGAATTGGGGTGAGATTACGAAATCTCAATGAGCCTCCCTATCTTAAGGGTTTACTCGGTTCTACAAGGCACATGCATAATAAACTGATTCACCTAGAACCCGGGGTTACATCTCACGTCACGGTGCAAGTAGAAACAAGGGAAACACCACCATTGGAAGTCCCATAACTAACCAATGGGGTAAACGCACAGTCGACAAACACATTATGCAAACTCGTACTCATGTACGAGGAATCCAGAAGTAAGTTCTACCTTCTATCAGATTAAACAAAATCACACCCTCGATGAATTATGCCGATGCATAGTGTCAAGAGACTCATATAAGTCCATCGCATGATGAGTCGGATCATCCCTAAGTGAGATTTTATCCGCGACAAGTACCTGAAGTGGCATTCGCCTATATGGCGTCACAACCATGTCGATCATCCATACGCAGATGAATTACGCAAATACGATACGTCTTCTTAACGCACAAGTCCACCGGGTGAAAGCCTAATGGTCTTGCCTATATGGCACCATTAGAGGTGATTTAAGACTACGGAGTGGAATTGCCTACATGGCACCACAACCCCTCCATACCAAGCACGCCGGCGCTTACGTCCGTTGGAATGCCCTCAAACGGCCCACTCGGAACGCGCCACAATGGTAGCTCAGGTGTGTATGACAAACCGTATATCCAGATAATTACAACGCCCAATAAATGGCTCACTCGAGTCATTGGAATGGTAATAATAAATTCAAACCGTATATCTAGATAATTACGCCCTGTGGAAACGCCCAATAAATGGCCCACTCGAGTCATCAGAACGGTGATAATAAATTGGATCTTGTCCAAAGTCATATATGATTTACCTTCTGATAGCCTAGGTCTAATTCGATTCAGCATAATCTAAACACTTGTGACATCGAGCCAACAAGACAAATTCATCCGAACATTCAACCGGAATAAACGGGAACAAGTAATGATCATATAATTGCATTTCCACATAATGCGCTTCCCAACACTTTGCACATAATATTCATACATATTCATGATTTTAGCGTACTAGTGATCATAACATAATATCATACAATTCATAAAATTTGTCACACAACAAAGAGGCTTCCGATCCCTGACACAGACAGAACTACACTCGGGGGAATTAAACATACATTTTCTTAAATTCCATTAACGTTTATTCAACATCATGCACCTAAACATCTCTTTTCCATAACCTTTGAATGAACTAAAAGCATGATGCCTAAACATATTTATAATGTTCATTAAAAGACCTTTCTAACGCTTCCAGCCGGGATCCGTTTGAGTTATAAAACTCAAGTTATGATCGAAACAATGAAAGTCATTTTTCAGTCAGTGAGCAATCGATTTACACTATATACAAATCGATTTGCACCTGAAGTAGAGTCTAAAAAACGTATTTTCCTGCATAAAACTAGTTCCAAAGCATTCTAATATATTCCTAAGGTTCCCCAATGATCCAAATTCGAATCCCATCATGTATCATCATTCTATGGCATACAATTGCAACAAAGAACACATACTTCATCACTAAAACAAACATGCAATGATTTATATCACATAAAACTCCATTTTCCCCCAAATTCCCAATTCCCCGTAAAAAAAACCCAAGTCTCTAACTAGAGACTCACCTTGCATAATTGGAGGTTAGAATGAGGTTAATGCAGCAACCAAACCATTCTCATGACCAAATTTCCATCTTCTCCTTCATGGAACCCGTAATCCCTTTTTCTCCATTTCCATCAAGATTATACAAACTTCAAACGTGATTTTCTCCTTCAATAAGAAAACTATGCAGACGACTAAATATATCAAATTGAAAGGAATTTCGTGAGCTTTTCAAAAGTGGAATTACGAATCGAGCTACTGAATGGAAGTTATGGCTTGTTGAGTGAAGACTGTCCCATGGGTTCATCCTACAACATCAGCTTCATACCTCCGTCTTCAAACATGATTATCTCATTCCTCATGAACATACAGCTCACGAACCATGTATCAGATTGTAGGGAATTTCGTGAGTTTTCCGAAAAGTCCGGGATCATCTCAATCGGAGTTGTGAGTTGGGAGATATGGTTGATTTAGTAGGGGCTGCCCAAGAAATACGAAAATAATGTTTGCAAGGTGAAGAAGATGACTTCTTCTATTATATTCTTCACTTTATAATCATAAAATTCTGATTTTCCTTCACTATTTTCCACCTACCCATAAGATTCCATGCAACTTTCCTTTTTGCCCAATATGCCCCTTAACTAAGTAGTATTTACAAGCATGTCACTTGGTTTAATTCTAAGTAGCTAGTTCCTTTCAACTCATATAAACCTACATACTAACACCTAGCATTATATACATATATATATATAGAGTTGTTATATTCTCCCCCCTTAAATAGAATCCGCCCTCGAATTCTTCACAATCCTCCTGACAAAAGATTCCACACATCTTCTTCCATTGAGAGGACGAACGTTCTTCACATTCTCCTTTGGTTAAACCCTATGTCTCCGTCCGATAGTCGCTCCATCCAAGAGGATTCCACTCTTTGTTACATTCACGTTCTTAACAAATTTGACTAGAAGCCTTAATCGTCTCACAACACAGTCTTCTGATACTTTGCTCAGACTTGCTTGGAAATAGGTTCTCTCAAGGTTTCCATCTTAGATCAATTCACATCAAATATGCATAGCTCAAAAATTTCTAATAATCCATTTTAGTCGAACAAACACTCTTAACGTTTACGAAGCTCTTCCTTGCTTAACTAATGACACTGAACTTCACTACCTCTTCCTTGTCTACTTGCAGTATTCCGTATTCATACAAAGCTACTGCATCGTCTTTCCTTAATGATGACAACTTTGTTTGTTTGTACTCGCATCGAAATCAAGGTTATATAACTGGTTGTTGAATCTCTTGGTCCAATTTCTAGTTCCCATATGCTCAATTTGACTCACTCCTAATCTATCCTCTCTGTACGACAAAACTCCTTATTTGGTACTTTCATTAGTCTTTAGACAAGTCTCTACCATCGCAATCCACAAGAATTTACCATTCTATAGCTACAACCTCGACATCATAAGATCTCTTACCTCAAACTCTATTTCAGCTTTACGCAAAATATTTCAACCTGAAACCATAAGGATACACAATCCCATAACTATAATCTTTGTATTCAACAACTTCACACAACATCCTACCAACAAAATGTACTTCTAATTGTTGATCTGCAATCATCGTCCAAGTCTTCGTGCGTGCCCATATTTTGCACCAGACAGAACAATGAAAGTCTACTTTAAGCTAAAACCCTTTCCTCACTTAATCCTCAATACTCACCTTTACAACTACTACCTCCGGAATTTCTCAAGACATACTAACCACACAGTTGGCTATATGTCGATCCATCAACAGTATCCCACTGGGTTCTGGTGGATCTTAGAGAGTCTAGATGGATAAAACATTTCTCAGAGAGTTTCTCCTCATAAGGTTCCTCAAATCAAACATTTGTCACATGCATTCCACTTACACCTACTACAAGCTTATTCGGTCCTCCTTTCATCCGTCGCGCTATTCTGATCTCCAATTGTCATACATACTTCTCGAGACTTACTGAGTCACACTTCCTCCATAGCACACTTGATCCCAATACCCAACTACGCTTCGCTCTATCCCTTAAACGGCAACAAATCTTCCTTGGAATACGCAAATCATGAAAATTGCCAGAGTCTTAAATACACTTAACAAAGGTCGTTCCTCGAGGTTGAGTAATTCCAAAACAAGGTCACTACTGACTTCATCAGTCATGGTTAGGTCCATCAGTACAACTTAGTTACACACTTCGGCTCCGGAAAGTTTGACGTCGAACACTTACTAAGTACAGTTCATCTCAAACCACCGACTTCTGCGCCGTACAACTATTACGACAACACCGTTAACTTTTCCATAATTCTTTTTGAACCACACAACTACACATTGCTAGCGTGACAACACCATGGATAGCTTCTCAAACTTAACTGGTGCAATAGCTCTTTCACAATTTCATTGCGCTCAAGTAATCAAATAATATTATTTCTCATACTTCATGTTTCCTTTAGGACTACTGACTTACTCTTCTAACCAATACTAATACTTGTACTATTTCCTTTGACCATTCAGTCCCATACTTGCACAGTCTCAGGATTCTTTTCATATCCAACAAAAACTTCAATTCCCACTTAAAGCTATTAGGATTACCTCATCGTCATACTTCATCGTTTTTGAACTGCTCCCAAACCAACTATCTCAGTTGTGCTCCCGAATGCAACATATCTAATGTCTCAAGCTCGACTGTTATACCAGAATCCTACTTCGTGCTTCGAACATTCCCCTCTGGAATTTCTCGACACTCTAAGTCCACTGTGTTTATACTTGCCAAAACTGACATTGCTTCACGCCTAACGGTCCACAGATACTCCCAAGATACATCTCACATCGGCTAAACCAAAAATATGCTTCATTTGTTCCAACACTGATCACCAATGGTAAAGGTTATCCACACAACACATCGACACAGGTATAACAATCTCATATCACTTCCACCTCTGAAGGTCACGCATACTCAGCGCCTATCATTCCACGAAATCCCAAACATCTATAAGATATTACCTGATATCGCCTAAGCGGTCACGACCATTCAGTGTCCTCAGAAGAATAATACCTGAACTTAACCCACTTCACTATAGCCTGATAGTTCACCACTACTTAGCACAACACACTGGGGTTCTCACTATACTTACCCCAGGAGAACTCGAGTCCGCGTTTCACGAATATCAATTAGAAAATTACCTTAAGCTTTGGGACAACGATGTCCTACATCTGTCAGATCTCGTGCACGATAACGATACTGTAGTGCTATACTTATCTGGTAGTACTAACATGGTGGTCCAACTCCAAAGCCATATAGTCATGCAACCTACTCTACAGCGTATAACAATTTCCACCATCCTATAGTCACGATCGAGAAATGCAGAACGGGTCTCCTTCGAGGTCATTGATATTCAAAGCCTTCCAAATACACGCCTTAGGATGCTAAAACCTAAGAGTGCTTTGCTCAGGGTTTACCTACTAGGAATAGTAAGCTCGACCAGAACGGTTAAGAATTCGATTCGAATTACTATGCCATGCGTGTACTCACTTGCACAGCGCATGCATGAGAAATTCTAAGAATGACTCTTCACATAAGACTACCGTGGTTCCAGGCAGTCGATACAACTTCGATCATCCTGCGGATGCTTCGGAAGGATACTAGTTTCCATTCATCCAACTTCCTAACACCAAGCGTAGTTCTATGGCGTCACCCGGGGTTAGACGAATCATAACTAGTAAGAAACTTAAAATACAACATATCGCACTTTCACTTTCTTCAATCGCCGCCTAGCATAGTTCTAGGACTCATCCCGGATTAGCAGGGACGGAGATACAATAGCCCCTTTCCTAATCGGGTGCCCAGTATTCTCATAATTAAAGATCTTCATACCTACTCTCCTAATCAATCCTTTACTGAGTATTCCACGCAAATATTACAACGCCCCAAAAAGGATTCAAAGGGTTGCACTTGCTCATCAAAGCACTCCCCACTCTAGGGTAACCAAAAGTCTTACGTCCGACAAATTCTCAAGTCATATCGTCCACTAGCACCAGGACTAAATAGTGGATCCTCTAATGGTCTCAGATTCCATTCCATCCCGAAATCCTTCATTATAGTCCTACTCAAGTGCTTCACGGAACTTACTCCACTGCTACCGGTGTCCACATAAGGTCTCACTTCGTCCAATCGAATCTTGGAAACTCCTATTGTTTCATATTTTCACCACGACAAGGTCGTCAATTACTCAACACCAAACGCTCCATCAATACTCTCTTAATTCAATAGGTTTCCACCACCTTGGCTCGAGCCGCTTCGAATCTTACGCGTCCTCGTGGTGGCTCCACCGTGATCCTATCCATCGCATATGCAGTCAGTGAGATGGCCAGTCCCAAAGACCAAATACTACGACAGTAGAAATCTGGTTAGCAACACTCACATTTGAGGAAGAAAAGAATTCTTAGTGATGTTTCACGGCACCGTACAAGAATTGACCTGCTCCGATACCAACTGTAACACCCCGTACATATATGTCTAGAATAATATGTAGTGATGCTAATTATGGTACAAGAAACATACAAATAGATGAAAAAGACAAGAAATTAAAACTAAATACAACACAAATCTCAAACAGAACGTATCCAATACATCTTGTCTTCATTATCACACAGCGGAAAGATAAGATCTGATGAGGTCTTCCTGCCTTGCACATATGCAGTTTTCGAAATCAATCATCTAACAATCCTACCACTTATAACCTGTTCCTGAAAAATAATAAGAGGATTGGGGTGAGATTACTAAATCTCAGTGAGCCTCCCTATCTTAAGGGTTTACTCGGTTCTACAGGGCACATGCATAATAAACTGATTCACCTAGAACCCGGGGTTACATCTCACGTCACGGTACACCACCATTGGAAGTCCCATAACTAACCAATGGGGTAAATGCACAGTCGACAAAGACATTATGCAAACCCGTACCCGTGTACGAGGAATCCAGAAGTAAGTTCTGCCTTCTATCAGATTACACAAAATCACACCCTCGATGAATTACGCTGATGCATAGTGTCAAGAGACTCGTATAAGTCCATTGCATGATGAGTCGGATCATCCCTAAGTGAGATTTTATCCGCGACGAGTACCCGAAGTGACATTTGCCTATATGGCATCACAACCACGTCGATCATCCATACGTAGATGAATTACGCAAATACGAAACATCTTCTTAACGCACAAGTCCACCGGGTGAAAGCCTAATGGTCTTTCCTATATGGCACCATTAGAGGTGAGTTAAGATTACGGAGTGGTATTTCCTAAATGGCACCACAACCCCACCATACCAAGCACGCCGACGCTTACGTCTGTTGGAATGCCCTCAAACAGCCCACTCGGAACGCGCCGCAATGGTAGCTCAGGTGTGTATGACAAACCGTATATCCAGATAATTATGCCCTGTGGAAACGCCCAATAAATGACCCACTCAAGTCATCGAAATGGTAATAATAAATTCAAACCGTATATCTAGATAATTACGCCCTGTGGAAATGCCCAATAAATGGCCCACTCGAGTCATCGGAACAGTGATAATAAATTGGATCTTGTCCAAAGTCATATATGATTTAACATCTGATAGCCTAGGTCTACTTCGATTCAGCATAATCCAAACACTTGTGACATCGAGCCAACAAGAAAAATTCATCCGAACATTCAACCGGAATAAACGGGAACAAGTAATGATCACATAATTGCATTTCCATATAATGCATTTCTCAACACTTTGCATATATTATTCATACATATTCATGATTTTAGCGTACGAGTGATCATAACATAATATCATACAATTCATAAAATTAGTCACACAACAAAGAGGCTTCCGATCCCTGACACAGACAGAACTACACTCGGGGGAATTAAACATACATTTTCTTAAATTCCATTAACGCTTATTCAACATCATGCACCTAAACATCTCTTTTCCATAACCTTTTAATGAACTAAAAGCATGATGTCCAAACATATTCATAAAGTTCATTAAAATACATTTCTAACGCTTTTGGCCGGGCTCCATTTCGAGTTATAAAACTCAAGTTATGATCGAAGCAATGAAAGTCATTTTTAGTCAGTGAGCAATCGATTTACACTATATGCAAATCGATTTGCACCTGAAGCAGAGTCTAAAAAACGTATTTTCCTGCATAAAACTAGTTCCAAAGTATTCTAATACATTTCTAAGGTTCCCCAATGATCCAAATTCAAATCCCATCATGTATCATCATTCTATGGCATACAATTGCATCAAAGAACACATACTTCATCACTAAAACAAACATGCAATGATTTATATGACATAAAACTCCATTTTTCCCCAAATTCTCAATTCCCCATAAAAAACCCAAGTCTCTAACTAGAGACTCACCTTGCATAATTGGAGGTTAGAATGAGGTTAATGCAGCAACCGAACCATTCTCATGACCAAATTTCCATCTTCTCCTTCATGGAACCCGTAATCCCTTTTTCTCCATTTCCAGCAAGATTATCCAAACTTCAAACGAGATTTTCTCCTTCAATAAGACAGATATGAGGACGAATCAATATATCAAATTGAAGGGAATTTCGTGAGCTTTTCAAAAAGTCCGGAATCACCTGAATCGGAGCTACAGGATGGAAGTTATGGCTTGTTGAGTGAAGATTGTCCCATGGGTTCATCCTACAGCATCAACTTCATACCTCCATCTTCAAACGTGATTATCTCATTCCTCATGAACATGAAGCTCATGAACCATGTATCCTGATTGTATGGAATTTCGTGAGTTTTCCAAAAAGTCCGGGATCATCTCAGTCGGAGTTGTGAGTTGGGAGATATGGTTGATTTAGTAGGGGCTGCCCAAGAAATACGAAAATGATGTTTGCAAGTTGAAGAAGATGACTTCTTCTATTATATTCTTCACTTTATAATCATAAAATTCTGATTTTCCTTCACTAACTTCCACCTACCCATAAGATTCCATGCAACTTTCCTGCTTTCCCAATATGCCCCTTAACTAAGTAGTATTTACAAGCATGCCACTTGGTTTAATTCTAAGTAGCTAAGTTCTTTCAACTCATATAATGTACATAAATACTAACACCTAGCATTATATACATATAAATATTGGATTGTTACAATTTTATTGAGATAATGAATCAATGAATTTATACTAAACACCAATAATAAGATAAAAATCACCCATTTTAACTCACAACCTTTGCATTCTCCCATCTAGTATTTTCCAACATTCCTACAACCGACATGTCCAACTACTCCAATAACATGTACATTTTGGCCAATTATTCCAATTACATGTTTTGTGTCCAACGACTTCAATCACATGTTTTGTGTCCTTTTTATCATACCTCAAAATTTATTTTACTATCATTCATTTTTTTATCTGGCTCTCTAGCCTACATCTACATACCTTTCTACTAATCATTTATTCAATCATAATATTTATATGATAATCATAATTTTAAATATGATCTTCTTAATGTATATATCTTTTATTTACATTTCTTAGCAATTACCATATTATATTTATCTGTATATATTTTCGACGAGTCGAGACTACTTGAATTGTATATATTTTTTAACTGTCACTATACTATATTCATTTACAATTTATAAGGACATTGCACAACCTGTGAAGGCATGGGTAAATGACTATTTAATTATTTTCTTTTATATTTTTACTAACATATATATATATATATATATATATATATATATATATATATATATATATATATATATATATATCTTTTTAAAAAATATAATATATTTTTTATAATATTTCAGTGTAAGAAATATCGTAAGAATAACATTTTTCAATGTTAAATTTATTATAAGTGTGGAAAATTGAAACTCTCGAATACTATTTTTTAATATTAATATGAATATAGTTGTAAGTTTGAGAGAGCAATCAAAGAGGCGACATGTGCATTCTAACATATACCTCTCATCCAAGTAACCAAAATTTAGAATGTGTAAATATATTAGAATTAAAGAGAAGTCAAATAAAAGTTTCACATTCTTATAATTAATATTTAAAATGGGATGAAAGAATATATTTAGGTTGAGTAAGTAAAAACAATTACAGTTTCAAATTGGAGACTCTAACGACACTCTCCCTAAAACAAATTTTTTATACAAAATTCCAATTGTTTTTAAGGACATTATTGACATGTTCTTCAAATTTATTCACCCCTACATTATAATAAACCAATTATCTAAAATTTTCAAATATGGATTAATGTGAATTATATAAATTAACCATAAATTTTAACATTTTAAAAGATATTTATACAAAAAGTGGATGTTACAAAATAACAAATCATGAATAAAAGTTCACATGTGATTTTGAATCAATTTCATTTAGTTGAACAATTACATACATTAGATGCTCCATATTTTGGCATAAAATCTGCCTATTGATTGCATTCTCTATTAGTATGGATAAATGAAACTCTCTCATTTCTAGATATGAGTTCTTTGATAGCCTTTCTAATATGGTTATATTTGTAAGCTCCAAATATCGAGTGTTGAATCATATTTTGGCATAAAATCTGCTTATTGATTGCATTCTCTATTAGTATGGATAAATGAAACCCTCTCATTTCTAGAGATGAGTTCTTTGATAGCCTTTCTAATATGGTTATATTTGTAAGCTCCAAATACCGAGTGTTGAATCATAGTGAAAAGTTTCCTATAATTCGATCTATAACTCATATCTCTATATCCTGAATTCCAAATGAATTAACAATTCAATCTCTAAACTGTGCGGCAAAACTAACTGACCACTAAACCCCCTGTTATCCGAGATCCATTATGATCTCTAATAAAACCTCTGTAACATAAAATTTAAGATCGGTTAATTTCACACATTTTATTTTAATTTAAGTTTACTTTTAATACTTTAATAATAAATTATTTGATTTTAAAATTCTTAGATTTTAAAATTCTTAGATTTATTATTTCAATTATAAATTAATTTATAATGTCTTAAACTTATAAAATCTATTTTAAACATTTAATTAATAAAATTTTAAAAAATTAATAAAACATTATTAGTTACTAATTTATTATGTGAAAAAATTATTAAAATCTTTTATACTCTCTCCGTTCTTATTTATAAGAGATGATTTAATTTTATTAGATACATTAAATAATTGATGTATTTGAATTATATATAGACTAAATATATTTATTATTCAATATATTTAAAAAATAAATAATTTCTTATACATAGAATCAGAAGGAGTAATTTAATTTGAATTTTTTAATTTTTTTTTATATATAATCATTTATAATATTATTAAATAATAGTATAAGTATTAACGAGTAATAACTTAATAAGATGAGGTGGTGGAACCATAGAAGTGGTGTAACGCCCGTTTTATTTAATATTATATTATATTAATATTTTTGAATTATTGTTTTGCGATTGTTTTGGCGACGAAAATAATTATATTAATTAATATATCTATTAATTTATCTGCCGTGTTCGGTCCGGTTTTATTCCGTTCGGTTCGGTAAATTATTATTCGGATCCGATATTTAATTCCCCGAAATTATTTTAATTGATTGAATAAATAATATTGGTAAATATTATTAATGTGTTATATTGTAAGAATTGGTTAGGGGTGTGAGGAGTAATTGATGAGATTTGGGTTTTCAACTAAGAAACACATTATAAACCATTTCTCCTCATTTTCTTTCCATTCATAACACACCAAGCCAAACAAGAGCAAGAGAGGAAGTTGTAAGGAAACAACTTTATAAAACCCTTTCCTTTGTTTTCTTTCCTTTTCCAACAACAAAATCCTAACATAGAAGCTTGAGAGAAAGAGAGAGTTTGGAGAAGAAGAAGAAGAAGAAGAAGAGGAGCAAGAGCAAGCATGGAGTTGGGGTTTTGTTGGAGCATCTTGAATCATCCAAGCTTGTGAGGTAAGGGGTTTGATTTTCCACTTCCTATGATTAGGGTTTTGATACATATATTGTGGATTTGTGATGAAAATTGGTGTTGTGGTTTTGAGTTGGGTGTTTGATTGTTTGATTTCCATTTCTTATAGTTAGGGATTGGTGGATTTAGTTTGAATTGGGAGAAAAAAATTGATAGATGGTTTTTAGAATTTTGTTGAGTGATTGTTGAAAAAAGAAAACAATTTAGAAGAGTTGAATTTGGTATAGAGAATATGGGTGTGTTTTTAGTGTTGTAGTGTTTGGTAAATGGAAGTAGAAATAGAAATGAAATTAGAAAATAAGAATGGAAATGAAATTAGAAAATAAGAATGGAAATGAAAATGCTAACAGTAAATAAGAAAAACAAAAAAAGATGGAAACTGTGAAACCAGCAAAACGCAGGTATTGAAAGAAATATAATGGAAGAACAGGGGGGGGGGTTGGGACGGTCACCTCATGAATGAGGCCCCCGCCTCCTTTTCATGTACATATATGGGACGTAGTCCCTTTGTGAAGAGAAGGAAGCGGAAAATGGAAAGTATACGTGTTTTGCTGTAACATTGAATTTTTGTTTTCTGTGGAATGAAATGTTACCTGCATAATTTCCCTGTAATGGCTACTGGTTTTTTTTAAATCCTTAATTCCAGCTAGTAAACCTTGGCAACCATAAAATATAATTAGGGGATAAGATAGCCGATTAAATTTAGAACCCGATTATGTTCCGATTTCGGTAAATTTGACGACGGAGCAAGTTGCTCTGAATTCAACGAAAATTGACGTGCTAGCTAAGTTTGACGTGTAGAATTTAGTGGTGAGGTTAGTTTTTCAAAATTACGAGTTTTTACGAGACGACCCGAAATAGGCCAATTTACGGTAAAATTGAATCGGACTGTGTTTTAGTAGATTTAAGGCACGTATGGACAATCCGGTTTCGACGTTGACGATTATGATTAATACCGGTTGTTAGGAATGGCTTTCGCGACGATTATAGGTGTTTGACTATTTTCCCGTTTTCGGAATTTAGTGAATTAATTGATAATGATGCGGTGTGAATAAACGTAAGATTTGCGACGGTGTATTTATTGATGAATACTTGTTGATATGTAATGCGATGATATATGTTTTTGTACATGATGATGTGATGATGAAATTGATGTTGTTAATAAATGCTTCCGGTTTGTGAATGCATGACTTTTGGTGAATTTATTAGTGATGTTTGCATAATGCAATTATGATGCGATGATATATTTATCTTGTTTTGGATAAATTATGGCGATGTGGGCTTTATGCCAATTTGGATGAACGATGATGATGTTTTTGTGTTGTGTTGTTTTATTGTCGAGTCACATACATTTCATAAGCGAAGAGGGCTTTTATGCCAAGCGATGATGGCTTTTATGCCAAGCGATGATGGCTTTTATGCCGAGCGAAGATCGGCTTTATGCCAAGTGTCCCTAATTACGGACAAAGCGATGGGTACCACATGCATAACATAGTCGTGTCTCATGGAGTCCATTATGTTTATTTTGGAGTCTTTTGGTATTGAGTCTTCCTTGATGACTTATGATGAATTGCGATGTATATGATATCCTGTTTTGTGATGATTTTTGTGTTGAACCTAAATTGATTGTGATGTGGTAATGTCATGAAAATTATGCAATGGATATAACATGACGAAAAAGCGATGATGGGCTTTTATGCCAAAAGCGATGATGGGCTTTTATGCCAAAAGCGAAGATGGGCTTTAGCTAATTTGTGATTATTTGTTTATGTTTCTTATGTGATTAACATTGTTTGATATTGTTGTTTGATTATTGTTGTGATAATTTCGTGGTGATGAACGTTTATGTGTTGTTGCGACGCTTTATGCCGACGAGGTTATGGTGATATAGTGTAGATTATACACCTTAGGATGACGAGTAAAGTAAGTGAGTTCTGATTATGTGTTGGAATTACACTTATTAATCTACACCCTTTATAATTCCGAAACTATATATATATTTTATCATGCCCTTAATTATATGTTTTGGATTATCTCACCCTTTACTTGTTTCGCGTTACCTATATATTGGTAACGTGCAGGTTATGAAGACAGAGTTTATAGCTGCTGTTAGTCGAGTCGGTGTCGCTCTGATACGTAGCACTCGGGGGGAATATTTATGTCTTGTTATTGTTCTTTAGTTGTTGTTCCTTTATGTATAGGAATCACACTTTATGAAAATACGATTGGTTAAGGAAGTTTAATAAAGAAGATGTTTTGATATTTATGAATCAATTTATGTTTCCCAATGATGCTATGTATCCGAGATGTAGACTTTAAATCAAATTGTTTAAAGTGAATTGGTTTTGATGGTGTGACGCCTCAGTATTTGATTTATGAAAATTTTAATTACTCTGATTTGATTTTTGCATATAAAACTTTGGGTAGAATTGGGGTGTTACAGGTGGAGCTAGAGATTCCACACATAAAATCATACAATTCATAAAATTAGTCACACAACAAAGAGGCTTCCGATCCCTGACACAGACAGAACTACACTCGGGGGGAACAAGTAATGATCATATAATTGCATTTCCACATAATGCGCTTCCCAACACTTTGCACATAATATTCATACATATTCATGATTTTAGCGTACTAGTGATCATAACATAATATCATACAATTCATAAAATTTGTCACACAACAAAGAGGCTTCCGATCCCTGACACAGACAGAACTACACTCGGGGAATTAAACATACATTTTCTTAAATTCCATTAACGCTTATTCAACATCATGCACCTAAACATCTCTTTTCCATAACCTTTGAATGAACTAAAAGCATGATGTCTAAACATATTTATAATGTTCATTAAAAGACCTTTCTAACGCTTTCGGCCGGGCTCCGTTTCGAGTTATAAAACTCAAGTTATGATCGAAACAATGAAAGTCATTTTTCAGTCAGTGAGCAATCGATTTACACTATATACAAATCGATTTGCACCTGAAGCTGAGTCTAAAAAACGTATTTTCCTGCATAAAACTAGTTCCAAATAATTCTAATACATTCCTAAGGTTCCCCAATGATCCAAATTCGAATCCCATCATGTATCATCATTCTATGGCATACAATTGCATCAAAGAACACATACTTCATCACTAAAACAAACATGCAATGATTTATATCACATAAAACTCCATTTTCCCCCAAATTCTCAATTCCCCATAAAAAAACCCAAGTCTCTAACTAGAGACTCACCTTGCATAATTGGAGGTCAGAATAAGGTTAATGCAGCAACCAAACCATTCTCATGACCAAATTTCCATCTTCTCCTTCATGGAACCTGTAATCCCTTTTTCTCCATTTCCATCAAGATTATACAAACTTCAAACGCGATTTTATCCTTCAATAAGAAAACTATGAAGACGATTAAATATATCAAATTGAAGGGAATTTCGTGAGCTTTTCAAAAAGTCTGGAATTACCTGAATCGGAGCTACGAGCTGGAAGTTATGGCTTGTTGAGTGAAGATCCCATGGGTTCACCTTACAACATCGGCTTCATACCTCCGTCTTCAAACGTGATTATCTCATTCCTCATGAACATACAGTTCACGAACCATGTATCGATTGTAGGAATTTCGTGAGTTTTCCAAAAGTTCGGGATCATCTCAATCGGAGTTGTGAGCTGGGAGATAAGGTTGATTTAGTAGGGGCTGCCCAAGAAATACGAAAATGATGTTTGCAAGTTGAAGAAGATGACTTCTTCTATTATATTCTTCACTTTATAATCATAGAATTATGATTTTCCTTCACTATCTTCCACCTACCCATAAGATTCCATGCAACTTTCCTTTTTGCCCAATATGCCCTTAACTAAGTAATATTTACAAGCATGCCACTTGGTTTAATTATAAGTAGCTAGTTCCTTTCAACTCATATAAACGTACATACTAACACCTAGCATTATATACATATAGATATAGGATTGTTACATTCTCCCCCCCTTAAATAGAATCCGCCCTCGAATTCTTCACAATCCTCCTGACAACAGATTCCACACATCTTCTTCCATTGAGGGGACGAACGTTCTTCACATTCTCCTTTGGTTAAACCCTATGACTCCGTCCGATAGTCGCTCCATCCAAGAGGATTCCACTCTCTGTTACATTCACGTTCTTAACAAATTTGACTAGAAGCCTTAATCATCTCACAACATAGTCTTCTGATACTTTGCTCAGACTTGCTTGGAAATAGGTTCTCTCGAGGTTTCCATCTTAGATCAATTCACATAAAATATGCATAGCTCAAAAATTTCTAATAATCCATTTCAGTCGAACAAACACTCTTAACGTTTACGAAGCTCATCCTTGCTTAACTAATGACACTGAACTTCACTACCTCTTCCTTGTCTACTTGCATTATTCTGTATTCGTACAAAGCTACATCGCCCTTAATGATGACAACTTTGTTTGTTTGTACTCGCATCCAAATCAAGGTTATATAACTGCTTGTTGAATCTCTTGGTCCCAATTTTTAGTTCCCATATGCTCAATTTGACTCACTCCTAATCTATCCTCTCTGTACGACAAAACTCCTTATTTGGTACTTTCATTAGTCTTTAGACAAGTCTCTACCATCGCAATCCACAAGAATTTACCATTCTATAGCTACAACCTCGACATCATAAGATCTCTTACCTCAAACTCTATTTCAGCTTTACGCAAAACATTTCAACCTGAAACCATAAGGATACACAATCCCATAACTATAATCTTTGTATTCAACAACTTCACACAACATCCTACCAACAAAATGTACTTCTAATTGTTGATCTGCAATCATCTTCCAAGTCTTCGTGCGTGCCCATATTTTGCACCAGACAGAACAATGAAAGTCTACTTTAAGCTAAAACCCTTTCCTCACTTAATCCTCAATACTCACCTTTACAACTACTACCTCCGGAATTTCTCAATACATACTAACCACACAGTTGGCTATATGTCGATCCATCAACAGTATCCCACTGGGTTCTGGTGGATCTTAGAGAGTCTAGATGGATAAAACATTTCTCAGAGAGTTTCTCCTCATAAGGTTCCTCAAATCAAACATTTGTCACATGCATTCCACTTACACCTACTACAAGCTTATTCGGTCCTCCTTTCATCCGTCGCGCTATTCTGATCTCCAATTGTCATACATACTTCTCGAGACTTACTGAGTCACACTTCCTCCATAGCACACTTGATCCCAATACCCAACTACGCTTCGCTCGATCCCTTAAACGGCAACAAATCTCCCTAGAAACGGTGTGGCACTCGAATTCACCGCACCAAAGATCGTCAATGGCGTTCCAGAGGTTCTCATCGAAGAAGAAGACACTGAGAATGAAAGGAAATTTTGGGATACTGCACTGATTATGTATGTTATAGGAGAAGAGTTAAGTATGAACATGGAAAAACAATTCATGACGAAGCATTGGAATTTACTCAAACTACCTGACATATATTATAAAAATGAAGGGTATTTTATTCTGAGATTTCATTCACATAAGGAAAGGGATGCTGTCTTGATGAAATGACCATATACGATACGAAACATGCCGATGATGCTAGCTGAATGGAAAGCAAATTTTGATCTGAAAAAGGATATGGTACGCACCATCCCTATATGGGTCCAATTTCCACAATTTCCTCTTCATTTATGGGAGCTAAGCCATTGGGGAAGATAGCTAGTGTCGGAATTCCATTGATGATTGATGAGTGTACTACAAATCGATATCGAATATCGTATGCTCGAGTCCTTGTAGAGATTGATATTACTCAAGAGCTCATTAAGGAGATAACTATTAAAGATGATAAAGGGGAAATGATGCAACAGAGGGTCGAATATGAATGGAGACCTCCATATTGTACGAAATGTCACCGAATTGGACACAAATGTGAAGATAAACAACAAAGGCATCCAGGTAAACGATGGGCTCCCAAAGAAAAGTAGAGTACTACATACCACCTGAAGATGCCACAGAATACTGAAACTGACAAGCCGATACAACAATCAAGTATTCAGGTTCAATCAAGTCCACAAATCCAGATTCAACACAGGTCATCAATCCTGCAAAAGAATAAAAGTCAGCAGACATTAGAAGATGCAGCTGAACCGTGGACGGAGGTGAGGAAAAGAAAAAAGGAGAAAAGTAGAGTTAACAATGTGGGAAATAGTTCGAATGATAGTCGTTCTAGGCATACACAAGGGAATTTCTTTGGAACACTTGGGGATGGAATAGCCTCAGTGTCCCTAGAAGATGTCCCATGATCATATCTTGGAACAATAGGGGGCTGAATAAAGCAGGGAAATAGATGGAGATCAACTCCCGTCTCCGTAATCTGAACCCTGCAATTATTGTTCTTGTCAAGACAAAAGTAAAAATCCAAAAGGCAAACCGTATCAGGAGGAAAATGAACTTGCGAGGTAAATACATAGATAACTATGCAAACCATATTAATGGACGCATATGGATATACTGGGATGATAGCAGAAGACACGTGGAATATTTGAAAAGTACGGAACAGATGATACACTGTAAAGTTCATGATACAAATGGAGATTTCTTGTTCTGGTTTACGGGTATTTATGCGCATAATCAACTGAATTGTAGGAAGGAACTGTGGCAGGATATTGAGAGAATCTACGCACAACAAACTGGCCCTTGGCTTCTTATTGGAGACTTCAATAATGTTATAAAGATGGAAGACAGAATTGGAGGAAATAAGATTGTTGAAAGTGAATATATTGATCTGGTTAGTATGATGAGTAACACAGAGCTATATGAAAATAGAGAGTGAGGGGGATTACTTTACATGGTCGAACAAACAAGGAGACAATGCCATTTACTCTCGCATCGATCGTGCGTTAAGTAATGTTGCCTGGATGCAGAAGAATGGAAATGCCACACTGAAAAATATGAATCCCAACATTTCAGACCATGCCATGCTTATGCTGAAAGAACCTGTTGAACCACAGAAACCTAATAGATGCTTTAAATTTTTTAACTGTAGTGCTAACTTAAATGAGTTCCAAGACATTGTTAGGAAAAGCTGGAGCATACCGACGAAAGGAAAGCCTATGTACGTTGTTTGGAAGAAACTTCAAAGACTGCAACCTCATATTCGCAAATTAAGTAGACCGTTATCTGATATTGACAGGAAGATCACACAGGCTAGAGCTAATCTTACCAATGCTCAGCAGGATTTACAGACTAATAGAATGAATGCAGAGAAAATTCAGAGGACAATGAGCTGTGCTGCAGACCTTATTCAGTGGCAGGAAATGGAAGGTAGCATTTTAAGACAGAGATCAAAGATCAATTGGCTGCGGTTGAGTGACAAAAACAACAAATATTTTCATGTGTCTATAAAGATGAGACAACAAGCCAATGGTATGAAGAAGGTCCAAAGGATGGATGGTACTTTTGCCACTGACCAGAAAACTATCGAATCTGAGGTTCTGGAGTTCTACAGAAATCTGATGGGCAGTAAATCAAAAAATATGGAGGGTGTGAATATTCAGGCGATGCGTGAAGGTGGACAGCTTACTTCGACCCAACGGGAGATGCTAATTGACACGGTCACTGAGGATGAAATACTGACAGCTTTAAATGATATTGGTAATGATAAAGCACCAGGGCTAGACGGCTTTGGGGCTTATTTTTTCAAGAAAGCCTGGAAGATTATTGGAAAAGATGTGAGGGCAACAATATATGAGTTTTTCAACAGTAATCGAATATATAAGGCTGTTAATTGCTCTATTGTAACTCTGCTACCTAAACATAATGGTGCGAAGGAGATTAAGGATTATAGACCGATCGCTTGTTGTAGTACCTTATACAAAATTATTTCCAAGATTTTAGCCAATCGGTTAAGCAAGGTATTAGGGACAATTATTGGTGATAATCAAGTTGCGTTTGTTAAAGGACAGAAAATACATAATCACATTTTGCTTACATACGAGCTTATCAAAGGCTATGAGCGAAAGGGAATTTCTCCGAGATGCTTACTGCAAATAGATATTCAAAAAGCTTATGATACGGTCGATTGGAACATGCTCGAAACAATATTGAGGGAGGTTGGATGTCCCCACCGGTTTGTACAATGGATCATGACAGCGGTCACGACAGTTTCATATAGGTTCAATGTTAATGGCCGCCACACTGAGATCTTGGAAGCAAAGTGGGGCCTTAGACAAGGTGACCCCATATCCCCTATGATTTTTGGTATTGTCATGGAATGCCTAAACAGATACTTGTGTAAGATGCAGAAAAATTCCAATTTCAATTATCACCCGAAATGCGAAAAACTGAAAATCACAAACTTGTGTTTTGCGGATGATTTGTTGATGTTCTCAAGAGGCGATAAAGTATCAGTTGAAATGATGATGATGGCCTACGAGGATTTCTCGAAGGCAACAGGGTTAGTGGTGAATCCTCAGAAATGTCGGATATACTGCGCATGAATTGATATGATAACCAAGAAGGATATTCTTAAAGCTTCAGGGTTCCAGGAAGGCAAACTGCCCTTTAAATACCTAGGAGTTCCGGTGACAGGTAAAAAATTGTCTACCCATCATTATTCGCCATTGATAGACAAAATTGTTAATAAGATTAAACTATGGACAGCTCGGTTGCTAACTTACAGGTTAACTTATCAATAGTATTATGTTTGCTATTGCTAACTATTGGCTCAATGTTTTCCTTTTCAAAAGTGTCATCAAGAAAATTGAGACAATATGCCAAATTTCCTTTGGACAGTGGGTTTGAAGGTAGCCGGAAATCACCGGTAGCATGGAAGCAGATCTGTAGGCCTAGATCTCATGGAGGTTTGAACATAATTGACATCAGTGTGTGGAATAAAACTCACTTGATGAAAATGTTGTGGAATCTTAGTGGAAAAAAGGACTCATTATGGGCGAGATGGATACATGCATATTATATCAAGAATAATGATCTGATGGTTATAAAAAGCAGAAGTAGTGATTCTTGGATATTAAAAGCCTACTACAGCAAAGAGAAGTTTTTAAACAAGTGGCAAATATGGAAGGAATTATGAAGGGCGATGATATTAATGTGGGAACTTTGTACGATACATTACAAAATTATGGTCAAAAAGTAGATTGGCAGAACTTGATGTATGGTAATAACGCTAGACCTCGGGCCAACTTCATTTTTTTGGCTAGCATGCCATGAAAGGGAAGCAACCAAGGATAGATTATTGAAATATGGTAAGATTGATCGAAAAATCTGTTGTTTCTGCTCGAATGACGAGACAATGAATCACTTATTTTTCGAATGCGAAACTACGAGGAAGATATGGATGGAAGTTTTGGAATGGATTCAAATTCACCATGTTCCTGGCGGATGGCACAACAAAATAAAGTGGCTGATTCAGAAAACGAAAGGAAAGGGTACTACGACAGCTATTCTCTAAATGGCTGCGGCTCAAACAGTCTACGAACTATGGATGATGAGAAATAACAATAGTTTGGCGAATTTGTTGATACCACAAAGATAGGAAAGAAAATAATTGATACTTTGGTGTATAGGGGGTGGAATAGTAAAAAAAACTTAGGAATTTCATAGCTATTCTTATGATGGAGGATTGAAATTGGTAATATTTGCTCTCCTGTCATTGGTTGTCTTGTGATTGTCTGCTTAGTTGCTGGATCCGATTGGGATCGCTTGTACTTATTGAACTTTTTTGAATTAATAAAGTATTTTTATTTTTTAAAAAAAGCACACAAAATATGTGATTGAAGTCGTTGCACACAAAACATGTAATGGGAATAATTGGCCAAAATGTACATGTTATTGGAGTAGTTGGACATGTCGGTAGTAGGAATGTTGGAAAATACTAGATGGGAGAATGCAAAGGTTGTGAGTTAAAATGGGTGGTTTTTATCTTATTATTGATGTTTAGTATAAATTCATTGATTCATTATCCCAATAAAATATTTTTCTTGCATTCCATTACTCCTCCTACCTCATTTTTTTGTCCTTTATTTTCTCTGTATTCTTTGTTTTCTCTCTAGCTCCACCTCTATGGTTCCACCACCTCATCTTATTAAGTTATTACTCGTTAATACTTATACTATTATTTAATAATTTTATAAATGATTATATATAAAGAAAATTAAAAAATTCAAATTAAATTACTCCTTCTGATTCTATGTATACGAAATTATTTATTTTTTAAATATATTGAATAATAAATATATTTAGTCTATATATAATTCAAATACATCAATTATTTAATATATCTAATAAAATTAAATCATCTCTTATAAATAAGAACGGAGAGAGTATAAAAGATTTTAAATTTTTTTTCACATAATAAATTAGTAACAAATAATTTTTTAATAGTTTTTTAAAATTTTATTAATTAAATGTTTAAAATAGATTTTCTACGTTTAAGACATTATAAATTAATTTATAATTGAAATAATAAATCTAAGAATTTTAAAATCAAATAATTTATTATTAAATTATTAAAAGTAAACTTAAATTAAAATAAAATGTGTGAAATTAACCGATCTTATATTTTATGTTACGAAGGTTTTATTAGAGATCATAATGGATCTTGGATAACAGGGGTTTAGTGGTCAGTTAGTTTTGCGGGACAGTTTAGAGATTGAATTGTTAATGGATTTGAAATTTAGGATTTAGGGATATGAGTTATAAATTAGATTATAGGAAACCTTTCATTATGATTCAACACTCGGTATTTGGAGCTTACAAATATAACCATATTAGAAAGGCTATCAAAGAACTCATCTCTAGAAATGAGAGGGTTTCATTTATCCATACTAATAGAGAATGCAATCAATAGGCAGATTGTATGGCAAAATATGATTCAACACTCGGTATTTGGAGCTTACAAATATAACCACATTAGAAAGGCTATCAAAGAACTCATCTCTAGAAATGAGAGGGTTTCATTTATCCATACTAATAGAGAATGCAATCAATAGGCGATTTTATGGCAAAATATGGAGCATGAAATGTATGTAATTGTTCAACTAAATGAAATTGATTCAAAATCACATGTGAATTTTTATTCATGATTTGTTATTTTGTAACATCCACTTTTTGTATAAATATCATTTAAAATGTTAAAATTTATGGTTAATTTATATAATTCACATTAATCCATATTTGAAAATTTTAGATATATGGTTTATTATAATGTAGGGGTGAATAAATATAAAGATCATGTCAATAATGTCCTTAAAAGAAAGGAATAATGTAATTGTTTTAGGTAGAGTGTCGTTGAGTCTCCAATTTGAAACTGTAATTGTTTTAACTTATTCAACCTAAATATATTCTTTCATCCCATTTTAAATATTAATCATAAGAATGTGAAACTTTTATTTGACTTCTTCTCTTTAATTCTAATAGATTTAGACATTCTAAATTTTGTTTACTTGGATGAGAGTTATATGTTAGAATGGACGAAACTCTCCTCTTTGATTGCTCTCTCAAGCTTACAACTATATTCATATTAATATTAAAAAGTAGTATTCAAGAGTTTCAATTTTTCACACTTATAATAAAGTTAACATTGAAAAATGTTATTCTTACGATATTTCTTACACTGAAATATTATAAAAAATATATTATATTTTTTTAAAATAAATATATATATATATATATATAATAAGTTTTTAAATATGTTAAGAAATCTTATTTTTTAGGCGAATTTAATTAATATACACTAATGAATGTAAAGAAATTTCACACCTTCACTTAACCATGACTATTACATTCTATTCACCATTAATTTCAATTTTATTTATTTAAAAAATAATATTTACAAATAATCGTAATACATCTCATATATAAATAAATTTACATTAACCATATGTAATAATTAATCTCTAAGCCACGGTAAAGAAAGTCATTACAAAATATCAATGATTTCATAATTTTTAATATTCATTTTATTATTTAATTTTTAATTTTTAATTTATAATATATAATTAAATTATTGCATAGCCATATTTTCCCCTTCCACTATCTTTCTTTCTATTTTCTCATCTAATTTTTTCGCTTACTTTTTTAAAATAAATATTTTCATATTTTAATGTACCTTATGCATGTATAGATATGTTAAATCTTTAGTTATCATGAATTTTTTCAATCTATATATATATATATATATATATATATATATATATATATATATATATGTTTAGGTATATATATATATATATATATATATATATATATATATATATATATATATATATATATATATATATATATATATATATATATCATTTTATTTTGTTAACAAATAACCTATATGTATATAACAATAATATTTCTTTAATAGTATATTAACATATAAAAAATTTTAATTTTTAATTTATTTTAAACATTAACCTATAATAGTACTAACCTAAAACTAAAATGCATATAAAAAAATTAATATTAACCTATAATACATATAAAATATTTAAAAAAAAGCATAAATACCTCTATATTCTTCACTTAATTTTCTTCTTCTTGTATAGCTCTTCCTTGGTGTTCTTCTTCAAAATTCTCTAAACTTAAACAAAACAAATTTTATTAAATTTTTTACCACTAAAATAAATACTGAATAAGTAAAATTAAAATTTACCAACATATAATTACCTTATATGTTCTTCTTCAATGATTTGGGATGGAAGAAATTTGATTTGGGAATTTCTGGGATTGAAGATGTAGAAACACGCAGAGAAGAGAAAAGGGTGAGTTATGGAAAGGCAAAGGCAAAGGAAGAAGATGAAGAGAAAATACAAAGCAAATGGATGTAACGGGTGACTTATGTTTTGGAAATTTAAACTACAAGTAGCGACGTGACTGTCACGTCGCAACATTGCCACGTGAGACTCACGTCGCTACACACTCAACGACAATAAACTTTAATTGCTCACTCTGCCACCCTGTCATCAATCAACTCAAACTCAGTATTATCTTCCCCCTTAAAAGTAGCGACGTGGTTATCACGTCACTACCAAATTTAAAAAAAAATTTAAACTCCCTCCAACTAAACGTGTCAGACTTTATTTAAATTAATTTTTTCTATTGTGTAGTGACGCGTCTACCACGTCGCAGCTTTTTAAAAAAAAACAATCTCTGACTTCCTTTTGGCTTATTTTTTTATTATTAAAATATTTTGTGACGTGGTTATCACGTCGCAACTACATTTTTTACTCACGTGATAACCACGTCGCTAATATATGTCGCTGGGGACCATATTTCTTATAGTGGATGCATATTGAAAAAAATGTATTTGACAGTGTTATTGGCACATTACTCAATATAAAAGGGAAGACTAAGGATGGCCTTAAAGCAAGGGAGGACATGGTAGAGATGGGAATAAGAACTGAATTGGGACCCGTGAAGAAAGGAAGACGGACATATCTACCACCTGTTGTTTACACTCTATCTAGAAAGGAGAAAAAATATTGTGTAAGTTTCTGAGTGAAGTTAAAGTTCCTGAAGGCTACTCATCAGATATTAGAAGACTTTTGTCTATGAAAGACCTCAAGTTAAAGAGTTTAAAGACGCATGATTTCCATGTTATAATGGAACATTTTCTATCGATAGGTATACGTTCTATTCTGCCAGAAAAATTAAGAAGCGTAATAACTAAATTGTGTTTTTTCTTCAAGTCAATTTGCAGTAAGGTGATCGATCCTGAGATCTTACCAACATTGCAAAAAGAAATATTTGTTACTTTGTGTGAGCTTGAAATGTATTTTCCTCCCTCGTTTTTTGACATAATGGTTCATCTTGTCGTTCATCTTGTGAAAGAGACACAATTGTGCGGACCAGCTTATATGAGATGGATGTACCCTACTGAATGTTATATGAAAATATTAAAAGGGTATGTAAAAAACCGAAGTCGACCAGAGGGTTGTATTGCCGAACCATACATTGTTGAAGAAGCGGTTGAGTTTTGTACTGAATACTTGTCAAATGTTCAATCAATTGGGCTCCCCAAATCTCACATTGTTTAAAAATAAGAAGGTAAGAAGCTAATTGGAAATAAAGTTGTGACAGTATCAAGGGTCGAACGGGATCAAGTGCATTTGTATGTTCTGCACAATGAGATTGAGGTTGAGCCGTATGTTGAAATGCACAAGGGTGTTCTTCGAGGTTTAAATTCAAATAGAAATGAGAATTGGATTTTACGAGAGCACAATCTAAGTTTCATACCATGGTTTAAGGAACATATTTATTCAAAGTATCGTTCAGATCCCGCCTCAGTAACAGAAAGGTTGAGATGTTTAGCATATGGTCCACGTTTGGTTGTGTTTTCTTATAGCGCATACGGAATTAATGGATACACATTTTATACCAAAGAACAAGATGATAAAAGTACTATTCAAAATCGCGAGAGAGCGTCAAAACTTGCATATCCATATAAAAAAGGGTGTTTGGGATATGCACGCTTATAGGAAACAATTGTAAGTAAATATCAATTATACAATCTTATTAATTCTCTCAATATGTTATAATTGATGATTTTATTATTTGTAACAATGTGTAGTTGGAAGAGATGCAAAGTGACGAAACATCACTACCCGCACATGTGTTGTGGAAGGAAGCTCGTGTTGGCAAAGATCGAGTTGTCAATCCCGATCTGCAACATGTTTATGATGAGTGTGTAAGTATAACATTGTGTCTTTAATTAAATTATATTAAATGTTTATTAATATATAATTAACATTGTGTCTCTAATTTTTGATATGTAAATCAATTACAGGAGACTATATCGCAATCGGTATCCACAGGTGATGACCAGAATATCAAGAGCATACTCAATCGAGCACTAAATGTTGCTGAGTATCCGGGACGGGTGAGGGGTAAAGGTCATGGTGTGACTCCAACCTTTTTGTATAAGAATCCAAGAAAAAAAATCCTAGCAATGCAGAAGTGATGCAAACATTGCAGGATTTACAAGAACAAGTCCGTGAACCGAAGGATAAAGAGATATATGGCGGAAAAGAGCGGTTCACTGAAAGAAACTAGTGACAAGGCTAGTATCAACTGTCAACATAAATTTCCTGAGGTAATTAAGATGATAATCCATTAGAGAAAGTTTAATTGTAATTTATAAAGGAAGTCTAACGGTTATTATTGGTTTAGGGCATATCATGTTGTCAGCTATACCTATCGTCACCGACTTATCGGGTAGTTGGGAAAAGTGCACAACACCTTGGGAGATTTACTTCACCATAGACCTCTCCCGGATGGACACATGAAGGTATCGGTTGATTTTGTTTTAGATCTGAATGCGTTTCTACCGGTACCTGACATTGTTGCGGAGACCACATTGCTGCGAGATGTAGTAGGATCTTTTGTGGCATGGCCATCAGACCTCATCTTCATAGATGATCTAGTATGTTGAAAACCATTATGAATCTTTAAGTATTCAACCGACGTTCGACCTCAATTTTTACTTGGTAATTTTAGACTCCTACAAAACCCGTCTAAGGATAAATGGATTTTGCGACGGCGAGTCTTGCATCGCAAAGAGAATACGTTTAAAGTGTTAATTATATGATCAGAATAAAAAAACTACATAACTTTATATCTTACATAAGTCTATATGATTTTTAGGCACCTTTTCAAGGGTCACAACAGGTGAGCCAGAAACTTGGTAGGGTACCACTTAAGAAAAGGGTTCCTGTCCGAAAATTTGTGCCTAAATTTCGGCAGTGTCTTGAAACACTAGTGGGCACATCAGATTTGATGAATGGTTGTATTCATCAAATGGATATGGATGCATGTGTGTTTGGTTTTCCTTGTACCGAAACAATTGGACAAGAGGACATGGAACAAATCTTTCTTCATGGAGAATTAGGCGTCAGTGTTATGCACTTGTACATTCGGTAACCCGATCAATATATTATTTAATTGGTTGAACATTGTTTTAAACATTTAATTGAAATAGTCTAATATTAATTATGTTTTTATTTAAGGATGTTATTTGATAAATTGATGCGCGGGAATCAATTGTCAAATAGATTCCATTTCGTGTCTTCCTCCCGTGTCAGCGGAGCGACAATTGCTAGGGAACCGGAGTCAGTAAGAGAGCACTTGGTCGATAGATTCATGGCAACTGGCAGTACAGAAAGCTTGTATCTTTTGTCGTATAACTCAGGGTTAGATTTTCATTCTAAGTTCATTTTAATATTTGTATTTTTTACTTTAAAATTTACATCTAAATTGTTGCTTTAATTTATAGATGTCACTAGTTGTTGCTTGTTATCGATCCCATAAAAGAAGTGGTCTATTATCTGAATTCGGTTGACGGTGATTGGATAAATTATCCGGATATGAAGCTAATGATTGATACGTAAGTGACATTATTCTAAATATTCGTTTGTGTTTATATATTTAACTATTTCTATGTCATTGTTCTAAATAAATATTTTAATTTTATTAGTTCAATACAAGTATTCCGATGTCAAAGGGAAGCACGGGTACCACGATCTAAATCAAACAACATTAATTGGATCAAATTACAGGTATATTAATTTCCATAATTTTGCTTATAATATTTATGCTACTTGATAAAACAATACATCTATATATTCTTATTTTATTTTCTATGTAGTGTCCTCAACAACAAAATGACATAGATTGCGGATACTTCGTTTTGAAGTTTATCAAAGAAATCATTCAAATGAATGAAATAGAGATTCCAATCACGGTATGGATTTATAACTTATTATGGATTTATACTTTGTTTTATTATTTACCGGATATTTCATACAATTTATTACTTTTAACTAAATCATGCATATTTTTTGTTTTGTCATGTAGTATTTTGATGAATACAAGTGTGCATGTTACACGAAACTTCAATTGGAAGAACTCAAAAAGGAGTTGTGTCAATATATTATTGAGCAAAGAATCTTATAAGGTATGAATACATTATTGTGTGAAAATGGTTATGAATACATTGTTTTGTGTATACAATACTGACCGTGTTATTATGTTCATATCTTGCAGGATCAGAACTTTGAATATATATGTACATTAAGACTGATTTACTTAGTATTATATAGCTGATTTTGTTAGTGTTGATTTTGGTACGTTTAAAAATATGTTAATTGAATTACAATGGTGTATATATATTTTGGATATGAATGGTATAAAATGGTTTTGTATATAATATTTAAATTTGGTATTTGGATAACAATGGTATATAATGGTATTTGTATATAAGATTGTAAATTACCAGTTTATGAATTACAGGTTTATGAAATAATGCTGCAAAAAAATGCAGGTTTAAAAATTATTTAAATTTTTGATTTTTCAGTAGAAACCCTATGAAAACGCTTTTAAAGCCCAAAAAAAACGCTTTGATAGGTCATTTTTGACATAGTGAACTTTGCTTATCTGAGATTTTTATGGTGTGAAGAGTTGGATAATAATTATGATTAATCATGTGTTGGTGGTTAAGGCAAGTAGTTTACTACTTCATGATAGTATAGTATATTTTAATAGTTTAAGAGCTAGAAATTTTGAATATTAGTTTGTTCTTTGTTTAATTTGCAAAATAAGAAGTATTACACATAATAATATTACACACTACAAAATATTATAAAATAATTTTTTATATAGTATTGTGTTTGATAGTTAATGTATTAGATAATATTTTTCTTGATTTTACTTAATATGTTAATATGTCAGATAAAATAATATAACTTTTAATATAATATTATTTATTAGTATATAAAATATAATATTTATGAATCATATTAGATAATAAGCAGGAACAAAAAAAAGAAATAGTTTTTTTACTATCTTTATATAGAGCAGACAAAATAATATAATTTTTTATTTATATATAAAATAATAATATTTATAAATAAAAAATATTAAATAATAAGAAGAGAAGAAAAATTATAAATATAGACTTTTTTTCTAGATATGTCGGTGAATCGAACCAAAATAATATAATTTTGATGATATTATTATTTATTGATATATACAATATTAATATTATTTTTATGAATTAAAATACTAAAAATTAGAAAAGAGAGTAAACATGATATTTTGATATTTTTTTGATAATTTATGTTTGGGATAAAAAGTTATCCGATGGTTTACCGAGGGACAAAAATCTATGATTTTGTCCCGTCTCTTATCATAATTTTTTGTCCAGTATCATGATCAATGTTGACATCATAGTACAAAAAAATTGGTATATCTGGTTCTTAATTTTTTTTAATAAATCAAACACACTAATAAATGTTACATTTTTGTATGTATCTAAGAAAAAGAAAAAGAAATAGAAAATAGATTATGCAAAATACAATCACCATCATGTATTGAAGTATAAATAGTTGATTCATATTCTATAACAAAAGAAAATTATAAAACACATAATAAATATCGACCATATTTATCTTCTAAACTCGAAGTTGTAACTGGTATAATTTCATACTTTTAAGTAAAATACTAAGATATTTGCAGCCACTTTGTAATTATAACATATATAACACGTATTGTCATTTAAAAATCATATTAAATACATGAAGAGAAAGTAGATCGGTTTTCTTGGCAATAATCTATTTAGTTAGGCGTATGTTCTCTCACAAAAAAAATTTCTTAAGTTTTTTTTTTTTACTTTAATATAGGTTTAATCCCTGACTAAACACACTTTTCTTATAATGAATGTTATATATGATCTAAATATAAGAGTAATATTTAACTAAATAAAAAGTTGAATAAAAGTATTGATGAGTGCTTTTAATTTGTATTCATAGTAAAAAAAAAAAAAATATATCAACTATATTTGTTATTTAAATGTAATGTTATATTATAGGTTATAAAACACATAATCATCTTATCTAAATAATAAAAATATTTAGAGTATTTTAAAAGAATTGGACACTTAAAAGACCGATTAATCATGTGTTGGTGGTTAAGAGTAGTAATTTCCTACTACACGATAGTATATTTTATTGGTTAGTGAGATAGAAATTTTGGATATAAGTTTGTTCTCGTATGTGTTATATTTTTGTATGTATAGGAGAAAAAGAAAAAAAGAAATAGATATAAAATACATGATAAATATCGACCATATTAATCTTTTAAAATCAAAGTGGTAGCGGGTGTAATTTTTTAATTTTCAGTAAAATACTAAGCGTCTATTAATAGTTCCTGTTTTTAGTTTTTTAAAATTGAAAACTAAAAATTAAAATATAATATAGCTATTTCAATTTTTTACTTTTAAAAATTAAAAGCCGATAAAAAGCTTTTAAAAACACATTTGTAAAATATTGTATTCAAACAAGTTTTTAATTATCTTGGTTACAAACTTTAAAGTTAAACTTTAATAAAATCAATTTCTAGACAGATAGAAAATACACAAATGGAGGAGTTAATCTTTGTAGTCACATTCTAATTATAATATATATATATATATATATATATATATATATATATTATAATTAGAAGGTGACTACAAATATTAACTCCTCCAATCGTATAATTTGAGGGACATTTTAAAATTTCGCAGAATGATTAAGAATAATATGAGGTGGATTAAGAAATTAACTAAATTTATGTATCAACACTTTTCTTTTGTGTGGATGTAAGTCTTTTATTTAGAGATTTAGGTTTAACTTTTCTGTTTAATTTAAGAATTAACTTTTTCTTACGTAGGTTTAATGTTATCTTATAAATCTTGGAAAGTACTGCAATAATATTTTCTTTCTTAAGAAATGGTGTGTAGTTATTTGTTATGGACTTAATTTTTTTCATTCTTTTCTAGTAAAACAAATTATTATATTTATTTTAAGTTTTTTTTTATAAAGCTTAATTATCTTGGTTAAGTTATATATTTTTCCCTCCAATTCATGTTAAAAGAATTTTTCAAATGGTATAGATATATTTCTCTTTGAATATTATTTTTTATTCACTTCTTTTATCGGTTTAATATTTGAAGATTTGTTCATGAAATGTCTTATTTAAAATAAACAATAATTTATAGTTAATTTATATGATTACAATATTATCTCATAGGAAGCATACGTGAATGGAATCAAACTCTATGATTGTAATAAATATTATCCCTTTTTCTATTAATTTTAACTGATTTCTTGACCGCGTTTCTAACTCGAGATTATTTTGAACATGTCACAATTATACATATTTTGAAAGATAGTAACAAAGATGAAGATTTTTTAGCATCTTTAGGTCGCACAACTTCGATCTTAAATTTATTAATTTCAATTTAAATATTTTTGAGCGAATTTTGGTCTAATTCTCCATCGTTAAATATGAATCTTCTTTCATAATATACTATTCTCTATTAAAAAATACAAGATAATTTTTGTATCGAATATATGTAAAAAGAAACCAAATTAGGACTTAATGAGAAATGGTGACCGATAGAGTTATTCTATTAGGTCACAACACACTTTAATACTTACATGGTGGTTATGTTAGTTGTTCAAATGAATAAATAAATATGGGTAAGTTTAGTTGAAAATGGCTAAGTAGTCATTTTAATTGGAATATATATATATATATATATATATATATATATATATATATATATATATATATATATATATATATTTATATATGTAAATATATATTTAGAATAAGTGATTAATATTTTAAAAATTAAAACATAATTTTAAATATAACTATATTATAATAATATAATTATAATATTTTTTATATAATATTGAAAATCATAGTTATGGTAATTCGAAAAGAAAAAACCACTAGCAATTTGTTTGAAGTTAAATCTCAAGCTAACTCAAAACCTCATAAAAGGTCTTATAATTTGTCATGGGCAAAATCCCAAATTAAATACTGACTCACTCCTTCTACATACTGATCCATGAGAAAATTTAATGACGACATTTCATGAGAAGAAAGCCCAAGCTAAATAGTTAGGTGACAGAGCCTACAAATCATTTGTCAGAATCTATTTAGTTAGGAGTATGTTCTCTCACCAAAAAAATTTCTTAAATTTTTTTTTTTACTTTATTATAGGTTTAATCCTTGACTAAACACACTTTTCTGTCTTTGTACAGTGTTCATTTGTTTCAGATAGAAAAATTAATTTCGATCTAGTGCATATCCAATCAATGACTATAGTTCCATTAACGCTACAAATATGGAGGCATGAATATTTCGAACATTTTAATACACTCATATTTGTAGGCTTAATAATTTTTAATTTTATGCTATTAATATGGATGTCGTGAGGTTGTTTGCAGATTCATCCTTTTTTGTTTTTGGATATTTTAAATTTGTATTGAAATCGTGTACTCTATCAATTTGAATAAATGAATATCGTTTATTTTTAGTAAAAAAAATATAAAATAAGTTAAATTTATAGTTGGGACCATACAAATACAACATAGCTCAGGTAGTAGTGCTTCTGGCAAGGATTGGTTAAAGAATATTAATTCTTTATTAAGTAGTTTCCATGCTGGTAACGTTTGGATTTATGGTATATTTGCTATACTTATGTTATTTTTTTAGAGAAATTGTTATACTCTCTAAATATTAATTTGTATTCGATATTATGTGATGGTTGATCTTAGTGCTTGATATTTTATTATATGATTGTCAGGATGAGATTTCAATCATTTATTACTATTTTGAATAGAGAATTATTCCGTTGTGCTATGCATATGTTGTCAAATGTTGTCAATATATGAAACATGATTTTAAACGCATGTTATGAATATGACCCGTGTATTTTTGTTTTGTGTTTTTGTTTTGAAATACATGTGACACCCTCTTGAGATATATGTGGCGCTGATTATGCTATATATTATGTGCAAAGTTTAGAGAGTGTTACATTAGTGGTATTAGAGCATGGTCGGACAATTGACCAAATTCTTAATGTGTTTATTTCCTTAGTGTGCGATATATGTGTGAAACACCGTTAATAATTTATTGTTTTATGATCATATATTTGTAGGAGAGAGATTGAAACAAGTGTAACAGAAACTTTGCTTATCTGAGATTTTTATGGTGTGAAGAGTTGGATAATAATTATGATTAATCATGTGTTGGTGGTTAAGACAAGGAGTTTACTACTTCATGATAGTATAGTATATTTTAATAGTTAAAGAGATAGAAATTCTGAATATTAGTTTGTTCTTCGTTTAATTTGCAATATAAGAAGTATTACACATAATAATATTAGACACTACAGAATATTATAAAATATTTTTTTATATAGTACTGTGTTTGATAGTTAATGTATTAGATAATATTTTTCTTGATTTTACTTAATATGTTAATATATCAGATAAAATAATATAATTTTTCATATAATATTATTTATTAGTATATAAAATATAATATTTATGAATCATATTAGATAATAAGGAGGAAAAAAAGAAGAAATAGTTTTTTTACTATCTTTAAATAGAGCAGACAAAATAATATAATTTTTTATTTATATATAAAATAATAATATTTATAAATAAAAAATATTAAATAATAAGAATAGAAGAAAAATGATAAATAGAGACTTTTTTTCTAGATATGTCGGTGAATCGAACCAAAATAATATAATTTTGATGATATTATTATTTATTGATATATACAATATTAATATTATTTTTATGAATTAAAATACTAAAAATTAGAAAAGAGAACAAACATGATATTTTGATAATTTATGTTTGGGATAAAAAGTTATCCGATGGTTTACGGAGGGACAAAAATTTATGATTTTGTCCCGTCTCTTATCATAATTTTTTGTCCAGTATCATGATCAATTTTGACATCATAGTACAAAAAACTGGTATTTCTGGTTCTTAATTTGTTTTAATAAATCAAACACACTAATAAATGTTATATTTTGTATGTATCTAAGAAAAAGGAAAAAGATTATGCAAATACAATCACCATCATGTATTGATGTGTAAATAGTTGATGCATATTCTATAACAAAAGAAAATTATAAAACACAACATAAATATCGACCATATTTATCTTCTAAAATCGAAGTTGTAACTGGTATAATTTCTTACTTTTAAGTAAAATACTAAGATATTTGTAGTCACTTTGTAATTATAACATATATAACACTTATTGTCATTTAAAAATCATATTAAATACATGAAGAGAAAGTAGATCAGTTTTCTCTGCGATAATCTATTTAGTTAGGAGTATGTTCTCTCACAAATTATTTTTCTTAAGTTTTTTTTCTTACTTTATTATAGGTTTAATCCTTGACTAAACACACTTTTCTTATAATGAATCTTATATATGATCTAAACATAAGAGTAATATTTAAATAAATAAAAAGTTGAATAAAAGTATTGATGAGTGCTTTTAATTTGTATTCATAGTAAAAAATATAATAGATATCAACTATATTTGTTATTTAAATGTAATGTTATATTATAGGTTATAAAACACATAATCATCTTATCTAAATAATAAAAATATTTAGAATATTTCAAAAGAATTGGACACTTAAAAGATCGATTAATCATGCGTTGGTGGTTACGAGTAGTAGTTTCCTACTTCACGATAGTATATTTTGTTGGTTAGTGAGATAGAAATTCTGGTATAAGTTTGTTCTCGTAAGTGTTATATTTTTGTATGTATACGAGAAAAAAAAAAAGAAATAGATATAAAATACATGATAAATATCGACCATATTTATCTTTTAAAATCAAAGTTGTAACGAGTGTTATTTCTTACTTTTCAATAAAATACTAAGCGTCTATTTGAAATAGTTGTTGTTTTTAGTTTTTTAAAATTGAAAAGTAAAAATTAAAATATAATATAGCTATTTCAGTTATTTATTTTTAAAAACTAAAAGCCGGTAAAAAAAATTTAAAAACACATTTGTAAAATATTGTATTAAAACAATTTTTAAATTTTTAAATTTTTTAAAACTAAAATAGAGTTTTCAAAAAACTTTTCAAACACCCCAAAATATTACAAATTTTAAAGTTAAACATTTATGAAATCAATTTCTAGACAGATAGAAAATACACAAATGGAGGAGTTAATCTTTGTAGTCACATTCTAATTATAAAATACACAAATGGAGGAGTTAATCTTTGTAGTCACATATAGGTTAATAAAAAATTCCAATCCTTTCATTCTTTTAAGGACATTATTGACATTTTCTTCAAATTTATTCGCCCCACATTATAATAAACCAAATATTTAAAATTTTCAAATATGGATAAATGTGAATTATATAATTTAACCATAAATTTTAAATTTTAAAAGATATTTATACAAAAGTGGATGTTACAAAATAACAAATCATGAATAAAAGTTCATATGTGATTTTGAATCAATTTCATTTAGTTGAACAATTACATACATTTTATGCTCCATATTTTGGCATAAAAATCTGCCTATTGATTGCATTATCTATTAGTATGGATAAATGAAACCCTCTCATTTCTAGAGATGAGTTCTTTGATAGCCTTTCTAATATGGTTATATTTGTAAGCTCCAAATACCGAGTATTGAATCATAGTGAAAGGTTTCCTATAATCCGATCTATAACTCATTTCTCTAAATCCTGAATTCCATTTCCATTAACAATTCCATCTCTAAACTGTCAAAACTAATCGCCACTAAACCCCTTTATCCATTAACAATTTCTTTAGTTGAATACAAAACTTATCATATTAAACCGTAGACTCGAGAACACTTTAATGATGAAATACAATATTGTAAATGAGAAACGAGAGAGTGGAGTTAATCTTGAATTTTGTTCCAATAAATTGTCACAATAAAATAAGTCAGGCTGTTATATAAACAAATGTTAAGGGTTTTTTAAATTTGAATTTATTATATAGTCATAAACATAACTTAGGTTTAGATTTAATTTAGATTAAATTTGAATTTATTAGATAGTTTAGATGTTGGAACTAAAAATATCTAATATTTTTTCACCAAAAAGAAAATATACAATATTTAAAAATAATTAAAATGTAATTGTTTGGAAAATGTAATGATTTTCTTTACCGTAGCTTAGAGATTAATTATTACGTAAAACAATTATTGACATTCTTATAATTAAAGAGAAGATGTCAAATAAAAGTTTCACATTCTTATAATTAATATTTAAAATGGGTTGAAAGAATATATTTAGGTTGAGTAAGTAAAAACAATTACAGTTTCAAATTAGAGAATCTAACGACACTCTACTTAAAACAATTTTTTTATAGAAAATTCCAATCATTTCTTTTAAGGACATTATTGACATGTTCTTCAAATTTATTCGCCCCTACATTATAATAAACCAAATATCTAAAATTTTCAAATATGGATTAATGTGAATTATATAAATTAACCATAATTTTTAACATTTTAAAAGATATTTATACAAAAAGTGGATGTTACAAAATAATAAATAATGACTAAAAGTTCACATGTGATTTTGAATCAATTTCATTTAGTTGAATAGTTACATACATTACATGCTCCATATTTTGGCATAAAATGTGTCTATCGATTGCATTCTCTATTAGTATGGATAAATGAAACCCTCTCATTTCTAGAGATGAGTTCTTTGATAGCCTTTCTAATATGGTTATATTTGTAAGCTCCATATACCGAGTGTTGAATCATATTTTGGCATAAAATCTGCCTATTGATTGCATTCTCTATTAGTATGGATAAATGAAACCCTCTCATTTCTAGAGATGAGTTCTTTGATAGCCTTTCTAATATGGTTATATTTGTAAGCTCCAAATACCGAGTGTTGAATCATAGTGAAAGGTTTCCTATAATCCGATCTATAACTCATTTCTCTAAATCCTAAATTCCATTTCCATTAACAATTCCATCTCTAAACTGTCCGGCCACTAAACCCCTGTTATCCATGATCCATTATGATCTCTAATAACACCTCCGTAACATAAAATTTAAGATCGCTTAATTTCACACATTTAATTTTAATTTTAGTTTACTTTTAATACTTTAATAATAAATTCTTTGATTTTAAAATTCTTAGATTTATTATTTCAATTATAAATTAATTTATAATGTCTTATACTAAGAAAATCTATTTTAAACATTTATTTAATAAAATTTTAAAAGATTAATAAAAAAATTATTAGTTACTAATTTATTATGTGAAAAAATTATTCAAATCTTTTATACTCTCTCCATTCTTATTTATAAGAGATGATTTAATTTTATTAGATACATTTAATAATTGATGTGTATGAATTATATATAGACTAAATATATTTATTATTCAATATATTGAAAAATAAATAATTTCTTATACATTGAATCGAAAGAGTAATTTAATTTTATTTTTAATTTTTTATATATAATTATTTATAATATTATTAAATAATAATATAAGTATTAACAGTAATAACTTAATAAGATGAGGTGGTGGAACCATAGAGGTGGAGCTAGAGAGAAAGCAAAAATACAGAGAAAATAAAGGACAAAAATGAGGGAGGAGGAGTAATGGAATGCAAGAAAAGTATTTTATTGGGATAATGAATCAATGAATTTATACTAAACACCAATAATAAGATAAAAACCACCCATTTTAACTCACAACCTTTGCATTCTCCAATCTAGTATTTTCCAACATTCCTACAACCGACATGTCCAACTACTCCAATAACATGTACATTTTGGCCAATTATTCCCATTACATGTTTTGTGTGCAACGACTTCAATCACACGTCATCCTTTTATCATACCTCTAAATTTGTTTTACTATCATTCATTTTTTTATATGGCTCTCTAGCCTCCATCTACATACCTTTCTACTAATCATTTATTCAATCATAATATTTATATGATAATCATAATTTAAAATATGTTCTTCTTAATGTATATATCTTTTATTTACATTTCTTAGCAAACACTATATTATATTTATTTGTACAAGTAAAACGATTATGTGCGACCCGTACGATCCTACGGATAGATTATTCCATAATTATTTTATTATTTATTTACTACAATATATATTTTCGATTCGAGACTACTTAAATTGTATATATTTTTAATCGACACTATACTATATTCATTTACAATTTATAAGGACATTGTACAACCTGTGAAGGCATGGGTAAATGACTATTTAATTATTTTCTTTTATTTTTCTACTAATATATATATATATATATATATATATATATATATATATATATATATATATATATATATATATATATATATATGATTAACCGAGACAACTTAATTTGTTTATTTACATTTCATAATCATTATTATAATATGTTTACTTATTGTTTAGTACGATATTGTGTGAGCTTGAATGCACTAATAGATGCCTATCAAATTATTTCCTTTATTTTTTATTAAAATATACATTTCTAAAAGACTATTTAATTGGTATATTTTTTATGTACATTTATTAACCATTAATATACTATATTTATTTATTATTTATAACGACATTGTGCAACACACGGATAGAAACTACAAAATAATTTCTTTTATTTTTCTTCTAAAATATACATTTCCGACATGTCTAAAATAATTAATTTATATATCTTTTATATAAATTTATTATCCATCACTATATAATATTTATTTAAAATTTATAAAAATATTAAAGTAGTCTCTTAGTAGTTATATATTAAAAATTGAAACAATCCTTATCATAATGGATTTTAAATTTAATCATCCAATGAACAAACACATAAATTTAATCATAATTAATTAAAATAAAAACAAAAATTTAGAGTGGTAATCAACAAATTTGTTCTTGATGTATATAAAATTTTTTAGAATTATATTTTGACAAATTAGAAACCAAATTTGTGAAATATAAAATATTTCTAAATTAACTAAAAATATTTAAAATCTATCATGTGTGAAAGTTATATATTAGAAATCTTGGTATTTTAGGTAAAGTGACTCGTGATTTGTTAAGTTAATGTCAATTCTAATATCAAAATTCATACTAATCATTATTTTAAATTTGTATGGAAGAAGTATCATCACTAATAACATGTTTTAATGGAAATGTTACAATTTGTATAAATTTAATTTTCAAAACAAGCAAAAATAAAATTGGTAATTTCATCTATGGTTAGCAGTAAAAAGAATAAGACAAGTAAAATAAAAATTTGACATTCCTATGATTAATAGGTTAAAACACTTGTTATTTTAAATAGGAAACTCTAACACTATAAAAGTAAATTAAAATAAATTACTGAAAGAGAAATGAAGAATAGTAAAAGAGAAATGAAAAGTTGAAGACAAATAAGTTTGACATTAATATAGTTGATATTTATTTATGATAAATAAATTTCTTTAGTTGAATACAAAAACTTACCATATTAAACCAGAGACTCTGAGAACACTTTAATGATGAAATACAATATTGTAAATGAGAAACGAGAGAGTGGAGTTAATCTTGAATTTTGTTCCAATAAATTGTCACAATAAAATAAGTCAGCCGTTATATAAACAAATGTTAAGGGTTTTTAAATTTGAATTTATTATATAGTCATAAACATAACTTAGGTTTAGATTTAATTTAGATTAAATTTGAATTTATTAGATAGTTTAGATGTTGGAACTAAAAATATCTAATATTTTTCACCAAAATAAAATATACAATATTTAAAAATAATTAAAATGTAATTGTTTGAAAAATGTAATGATTTTCTTTACGTGGCTTAGAGATTAATTATTACGTAAAACAATTATTGACATTCTTATAATTAAAGAGAAGATGTCAAATAAAAGTTTCACATTCTTATAATTAATATTTAAAATGGGTTGAAAGAATATATTTAGGTTGAGTAAGTAAAACAATTACAGTTTCAAATTAGAGAATCTAACGACACTCTACTTAAAACAATTTTTATAGAAAATTCCAATCATTTCTTTAAGGACATTATTGACATGTTCTTCAAATTTATTCACCCTACATTATAATAAACACAATATCTAAAATTTTCAAATATGGATTAATGTGAATTATATAAATTAACCATAATTTTAACATTTTAAAAGATATTTATACAAAAGTGGATGTTACAAAATAATAAATAATGAATAAAAGTTCACATGTGATTTTGAATCAATTTCATTTAGTTGAACAGTTACATACATTACATGCTCCATATTTTGGCATAAAATGTGTCTATCGATTGCATTCTCTATTAGTATGGATAAATGAAACCCTCTCATTTCTAGAGATGAGTTCTTTGATAGCCTTTCTAATATGGTTATATTTGTAAGCTCCATATACCGAGTGTTGAATCATATTTTGGCATAAAATCTGCCTATTGATTGCATTCTCTATTAGTATGGATAAATGAAACCCTCTCATTTCTAGAGATGAGTTCTTTGATAGCCTTTCTAATATGGTTATATTTGTAAGCTCCAAATACCGAGTGTTGAATCATAGTGAAAGGTTTCCTATAATCCGATCTATAACTCATTTCTCTAAATCCTGAATTCCATTTCCATTAACAATTCCATCTCTAAACTGTCCGGCCACTAAACCCCTGTTATCCATGATCCATTATGATCTCTAATAACACCTCCGTAACATAAAATTTAAGATCGCTTAATTTCACACATTTAATTTTAATTTTAGTTTACTTTTAATACTTTAATAATAAATTCTTTGATTTTAAAATTCTTAGATTTATTATTTCAATTATAAATTAATTTATAATGTCTTATACTAAGAAAATCTATTTTAAACATTTATTTAATAAAATTTTAAAAGATTAATAAAAAAATTATTAGTTACTAATTTATTATGTGAAAAAATTATTCAAATCTTTTATACTCTCTCCATTCTTATTTATAAGAGATGATTTAATTTTATTAGATACATTTAATAATTGATGTGTATGAATTATATATAGACTAAATATATTTATTATTCAATATATTGAAAATAAATAATTTCTTATACATTGAATCGAAAGAGTAATTTAATTTTTATTTTTAATTTTTTTATATATAATTATTTATAATATTATTAAATAATAATATAAGTATTAACAGTAATAACTTAATAAGATGAGGTGGTGGAACCATAGAGGTGGAGCTAGAGAGAAAGCAAAAATACAGAGAAAATAAAGGACAAAAATGAGGGAGGAGGAGTAATGGAATGCAAGAAAAGTATTTTATTGGGATAATGAATCAATGAATTTATACTAAACACCAATAATAAGATAAAAACCACCCATTTTAACTCACAACCTTTGCATTCTCCAATCTAGTATTTTCCAACATTCCTACAACCGACATGTCCAACTACTCCAATAACATGTACATTTTGGCCAATTATTCCCATTACATGTTTTGTGTGCAACGACTTCAATCACACGTTTTCTGTCCTTTTTATCATACCTCTAAATTTGTTTTACTATCATTCATTTTTTTATATGGCTCTCTAGCCTCCATCTACATACCTTTCTACTAATCATTTATTCAATCATAATATTTATATGATAATCATAATTTAAAATATGTTCTTCTTAATGTATATATCTTTTATTTACATTTCTTAGCAAACACTATATTATATTTATTTGTACAAGTAAAACGATTATGTAAGATTTATCCTACGGATAGATTATTCCATAATTATTTTATTATTTATTTACTACAATATATATTTTCGACGGGTCGAGACTACTTAAATTGTATATATTTTTTAAGTGACACTATACTATATTCATTTACAATTTATAAGGACATTGTACAACCTGTGAAGGCATGGGTAAATGACTATTTAATTATTTTCTTTTATTTTTCTACTAATATATATATATATATATATATATATATATATATATATATATATATATATATATATATATATATATATATATATATATATATATATATATATATATATATATATATATATATATATGATTAACGAGACAACTTAATTTGTTTATTTACATTTCATAATCATTATTATAATATGTTTACTTATTGTTTAGTACGATATTGTGTGAGCTTGCGAATGCACTAATAGATGCCTATCAAATTATTTCCTTTATTTTTTTTATTAAAATATACATTTCGACGAAAAGACTATTTAATTGGTATATTTTTTATGTACATTTATTAACCATTAATATACTATATTTATTTATTATTTATAACGACATTGTGCGAACACACGGATAGAGAACTACAGAATAATTTCTTTTATTTTTTCTTCTAAAATATACATTTCCGACATGTCTAAAATAATTAATTTATATATCTTTTATATAAATTTATTATCCATCACTATATAATATTTATTTAAAATTTATAAAAATATTAAAGTAGTCTCTTAGTAGTTATATATTAAAAATTAAGTTGAAACAATCCTTATCATAATGGATTTTAAATTTAATCATCCAATGAACAAACACATAAATTTAATCATAATTAATTAAAATAAAAACAAAAATTTAGAGTGGTAATCAACAAATTTGTTCTTGATGTATATAAAATTTTTTTAAGAATTATATTTTTGACAAATTAGAAACCAAATTTGTGAAATATAAAATATTTCTCTAAATTAACTAAAAATATTTAAAATCTATCATGTGTGAAAGTTATATATTAGAAATCTTGGTATTTTAGGTAAAGTGACTCGGTGATTTGTTAAGTTAATGTCAATTCTAATATCAAAATTCATACTAATCATTATTTTAAATTCGTATGGAAGAAGTATCATCACTAATAACATGTTTTAATGGAAATGTTACAATTTGTATAAATTTAATTTTCAAAACAAGCAAAAATAAAATTGGTAATTTCATCTATGGTTAGCAGTAAAAAGAATAAGACAAGTAAAATAAAAATTTGACATTCCTATGATTAATAGGTTAAAACACTTGTTATTTTAAATAGGAAACTCTAACACTATAAAAGTAAATTAAAATAAATTACTGAAAGAGAAATGAAGAATAGTAAAAGAGAAATGAAAAGTTGAAGACAAATAAGTTTGACATTAATATAGTTGATATTTATTTATGATAAATAAATTTCTTTAGTTGAATACAAAAACTTACCATATTAAACCAGAGACTCTGAGAACACTTTAATGATGAAATACAATATTGTAAATGAGAAACGAGAGAGTGGAGTTAATCTTGAATTTTGTTCCAATAAATTGTCACAATAAAATAAGTCAGGCCGTTATATAAACAAATGTTAAGGGTTTTTTAAATTTGAATTTATTATATAGTCATAAACATAACTTAGGTTTAGATTTAATTTAGATTAAATTTGAATTTATTAGATAGTTTAGATGTTGGAACTAAAAATATCTAATATTTTTTCACCAAAAATAAAATATACAATATTTAAAAATAATTAAAATGTAATTGTTTGAAAAATGTAATGATTTTCTTTACCGTGGCTTAGAGATTAATTATTACGTAAAAACAATTATTGACATTCTTATAATTAAAGAGAAGATGTCAAATAAAAGTTTCACATTCTTATAATTAATATTTAAAATGGGTTGAAAGAATATATTTAGGTTGAGTAAGTAAAAACAATTACAGTTTCAAATTAGAGAATCTAACGACACTCTACTTAAAACAATTTTTTTATAGAAAATTCCAATCATTTCTTTAAGGACATTATTGACATGTTCTTCAAATTTATTCACCCCTACATTATAATAAACACAATATCTAAAATTTTCAAATATGGATTAATGTGAATTATATAAATTAACCATAATTTTTAACATTTTAAAAGATATTTATACAAAAAGTGGATGTTACAAAATAATAAATAATGAATAAAAGTTCACATGTGATTTTGAATCAATTTCATTTAGTTGAACAGTTACATACATTACATGCTCCATATTTTGGCATAAAATGTGTCTATCGATTGCATTCTCTATTAGTATGGATAAATGAAACCCTCTCATTTCTAGAGATGAGTTCTTTGATAGCCTTTCTAATATGGTTATATTTGTAAGCTCCATATACCGAGTGTTGAATCATATTTTGGCATAAAATCTGCCTATTGATTGCATTCTCTATTAGTATGGATAAATGAAACCCTCTCATTTCTAGAGATGAGTTCTTTGATAGCCTTTCTAATATGGTTATATTTGTAAGCTCCAAATATCGAGTGTTGAATCATAGTGAAAGGTTTCCTATAATCCGATCTATAACTCATTTCTCTAAATCAATTCCATTTCCATTAACAATTCCATCTCTAAACTGTCCGGCCACTAAACCCCTGTTATCCATGATCCATTATGATCTCTAATAACACCTCCGTAACATAAAATTTAAGATCGCTTAATTTCACACATTTAATTTTAATTTTAGTTTACTTTTAATACTTTAATAATAAATTCTTTGATTTTAAAATTCTTAGATTTATTATTTCAATTATAAATTAATTTATAATGTCTTATACTAAGAAAATCTATTTTAAACATTTATTTAATAAAATTTTAAAAGATTAATAAAAAAATTATTAGTTACTAATTTATTATGTGAAAAAATTATTAAAATCTTTTATACTCTCTCCATTCTTATTTATAAGAGATGATTTAATTTTATTAGATACATTTAATAATTGATGTGTATGAATTATATATAGACTAAATATATTTATTATTCAATATATTGAAAAATAAATAATTTCTTATACATTGAATCAGAAAGAGTAATTTAATTTTTAATTTTTTATATATAATTATTTATAATATTATTAAATAATAGTATAAGTATTAACGAGTAATAACTTAATAAGATGAGGTGGTGGAACCATAGAGGTGGAGCTAGAGAGAAAGCAAAAAATACAGAGAAAATAAAGGACAAAAAAATGAGGGAGGAGGAGTAATGGAATGCAAGAAAAGTATTTTATTGGGATAATGAATCAATGAATTTATACTAAACACCAATAATAAGATAAAAACCACCCATTTTAACTCACAACCTTTGCATTCTCCAATCTAGTATTTTCCAACATTCCTACAACCGACATGTCCAACTACTCCAATAACATGTACATTTTGGCCAATTATTCCCATTACATGTTTTGTGTGCAACGACTTCAATCACACGTTTTCTGTCCTTTTTATCATACCTCTAAATTTGTTTTACTATCATTCATTTTTTTATATGGCTCTCTAGCCTCCATCTACATACCTTTCTACTAATCATTTATTCAATCATAATATTTATATGATAATCATAATTTAAAATATGTTCTTCTTAATGTATATATCTTTTATTTACATTTCTTAGCAAACACTATATTATATTTATTTGTACAAGTAAAACGATTATGTGCGACCCGTACGATCCTACGGATAGATTATTCCATAATTATTTTATTATTTATTTACTACAATATATATTTTCGACGGGTCGAGACTACTTAAATTGTATATATTTTTTAAGTGACACTATACTATATTCATTTACAATTTATAAGGACATTGTACAACCTGTGAAGGCATGGGTAAATGACTATTTAATTATTTTCTTTTTTTTTATATATATATATATATATATATATATATATATATATATATATATATATATATATATATATATATATATATATATATATATATATATATATATATATATTGATTAATGAGACAACTTAATTTGTTTATTTACATTTCATAATCATTATTATAATATGTTTACTTATTGTTTAGTACGATATTGTGTGAGCTTATAATGCACTAATAGATGCCTATCAAATTATTTCCTTTATTTTTTATTAAAATATACATTTCGACGTAAAGACTATTTAATTGGTATATTTTTTATGTACATTTATTAACCATTAATATACTATATTTATTTATTATTTATAACGACATTGTGCGAACACACGGATAGAGAACTACAAAATAATTTCTTTTATTTTTCTTCTAAAATATACATTTCGACATGTCTAAAATAATTAATTTATATATCTTTTATATAAATTTATTATCCATAACTATATAATATTTATTTAAAATTTATAAAAATATTGTGGAGTCTCTTAGTAGTTATATATTAAAAATTAAGTTGAAACAATCCTTATCATAATGGATTTTAAATTTAATCATCCAATGAACAAACACATAAATTTAATCATAATTAATTAAAATAAAAACAAAAATTTAGAGTGGTAATCAACAAATTTGTTCTTGATGTATATAAAATTTTTTAAGAATTATATTTTGACAAATTAGAAACCAAATTTGTGAAATATAAAATATTTCTCTAAATTAACTAAAAATATTTAAAATCTATCATGTGTGAAAGTTATATATTAGAAATCTTGGTATTTTAGGTAAAGTGACTCGGTGATTTGTTAAGTTAATGTCAATTCTAATATCAAAATTCATACTAATCATTATTTTAAATTCGTATGGAAGAAGTATCATCACTAATAACATGTTTTAATGGAAATGTTACAATTTGTATAAATTTAATTTTCAAAACAAGCAAAAATAAAATTGGTAATTTCATCTATGGTTAGCAGTAAAAGAATAAGACAAGTAAAATAAAAATTTGACATTCCTATGATTAATAGGTTAAAACACTTGTTATTTTAAATAGGAAACTCTAACACTATAAAAGTAAATTAAAATAAATTACTGAAAGAGAAATGAAGAATAGTAAAAGAGAAATGAAAAGTTGAAGACAAATAAGTTTGACATTAATATAGTTGATATTTATTTATGATAAATAAATTTCTTTAGTTGAATACAAAACTTACCATATTAAACCAGAGACTCGAGAACACTTTAATGATGAAATACAATATTGTAAATGAGAAACGAGAGAGTGGAGTTAATCTTGAATTTTGTTCCAATAAATTGTCACAATAAAATAAGTCAGGCGTTATATAAACAAATGTTAAGGGTTTTTAAATTTGAATTTATTATATAGTCATAAACATAACTTAGGTTTAGATTTAATTTAGATTAAATTTGAATTTATTAGATAGTTTAGATGTTGGAACTAAAAATATCTAATATTTTTTCACCAAAAATAAAATATACAATATTTAAAAATAATTAAAATGTAATTGTTTGAAAAATGTAATGATTTTCTTTACCGTGGCTTAGAGATTAATTATTACGTAAAACAATTATTGACATTCTTATAATTAAAGAGAAGATGTCAAATAAAAGTTTCACATTCTTATAATTAATATTTAAAATGGGTTGAAAGAATATATTTAGGTTGAGTAAGTAAAAACAATTACAGTTTCAAATTAGAGAATCTAACGACACTCTACTTAAAACAATTTTTTTATAGAAAATTCCAATCATTTCTTTAAGGACATTATTGACATGTTCTTCAAATTTATTCACCCCTACATTATAATAAACACAATATCTAAAATTTTCAAATATGGATTAATGTGAATTATATAAATTAACCATAATTTTTAACATTTTAAAAGATATTTATACAAAAAGTGGATGTTACAAAATAATAAATAATGAATAAAAGTTCACATGTGATTTTGAATCAATTTCATTTAGTTGAACAGTTACATACATTACATGCTCCATATTTTGGCATAAAATGTGTCTATCGATTGCATTCTCTATTAGTATGGATAAATGAAACCCTCTCATTTCTAGAGATGAGTTCTTTGATAGCCTTTCTAATATGGTTATATTTGTAAGCTCCATATACCGAGTGTTGAATCATATTTTGGCATAAAATCTGCCTATTGATTGCATTCTCTATTAGTATGGATAAATGAAACCCTCTCATTTCTAGAGATGAGTTCTTTGATAGCCTTTCTAATATGGTTATATTTGTAAGCTCCAAATACCGAGTGTTGAATCATAGTGAAAGGTTTCCTATAATCCGATCTATAACTCATTTCTCTAAATCAATTCCATTTCCATTAACAATTCCATCTCTAAACTGTCCCACTAAACCCTGTTATCCATGATCCATTATGATCTCTAATAACACCTCCGTAACATAAAATTTAAGATCGCTTAATTTCACACATTTAATTTTAATTTTAGTTTACTTTTAATACTTTAATAATAAATTCTTTGATTTTAAAATTCTTAGATTTATTATTTCAATTATAAATTAATTTATAATGTCTTATACTAAGAAAATCTATTTTAAACATTTATTTAATAAAATTTTAAAAGATTAATAAAAAAATTATTAGCTACTAATTTATTATGTGAAAAAATTATTCAAATCTTTTATACTCTCTCCATTCTTATTTATAAGAGATGATTTAATTTTATTAGATACATTTAATAATTGATGTGTATGAATTATATATAGACTAAATATATTTATTATTCAATATATTGAAAAATAAATAATTTCTTATACATTGAATCAGAAAGAGTAATTTAATTTTTATTTTTTAATTTTTTTTATATATAATTATTTATAATATTATTAAATAATAGTATAAGTGTTAACGAGTAATAACTTAATAAGATGAGGTGGTGGAACCATAGAGGTGGAGCTAGAGAGAAAGCAAAAAATACAGAGAAAATAAAGGACAAAAAAATGAGGGAGGAGGAGTAATGGAATGCAAGAAAAGTATTTTATTGGGATAATGAATCAATGAATTTATACTAAACACCAACAATAAGATAAAAACCACCCATTTTAACTCACAACCTTTGCATTCTCCAATCTAGTATTTTCCAACATTCCTACAACCGACATGTCCAACTACTCCAATAACATGTACATTTTGGCCAATTATTCCCATTACATGTTTTGTGTGCAACGACTTCAATCACACGTTTTCTGTCCTTTTTATCATACCTCTAAATTTGTTTTACTATCATTCATTTTTTTTATATGGCTCTCTAGCCTCCATCTACATACCTTTCTACTAATCATTTATTCAATTATAATATTTATATGATAATCATAATTTAAAATATGTTCTTCTTAATGTATATATCTTTTATTTACATTTCTTAGCAAACACTATATTATATTTATTTGTACAAGTAAGTTATTATATGCTGGATAGATTATTCCATAATTATTTTATTATTTATTTACTACAATATATATTTTACTTTAAATTGTATATATTTAAACACTATACTATATTAATTTATTTTATTTGTAAATGTATATATTATTATTATATATATATATATATATATATATATATATATATATATATATATATATATATATATATATATATATATATATATTGATTAATGAGACAACTTAATTTGTTTATTTACATTTCATAATCATTATTATAATATGTTTACTTATTGTTTAGTACGATATTGTGTGAGCTTGCGAATGCACTAATAGATGCCTATCAAATTATTTCCTTTTTTTTATTAAAATATACATTTCACGTAAAAGACTATTTAATTGGTATATTTTTTATGTACATTTATTAACCATTAATATACTATATTTATTTATTATTTATAACATTATTGTAACACACGGATAGAGAACTACAGAATAATTTCTTTTATTTTTCTTCTAAAATATACATTTCCGACATGTCTAAAATAATTAATTTATATATCTTTTATATAAATTTATTATCCATCACTATATAATATTTATTTAAAATTTATAAAAATATTAAAGTAGTCTCTTAGTAGTTATATATTAAAATTAAGTTGAAACAATCCTTATCATAATGGATTTTAAATTTAATCATCCAATGAACAAACACATAAATTTAATCATAATTAATTAAAATAAAACAAAAATTTAGAGTGGTAATCAACAAATTTGTTCTTGATGTATATAAAATTTTTAAGAATTATATTTTGACAAATTAGAAACCAAATTTGTGAAATATAAAATATTTCTAAATTAACTAAAAATATTTAAAATCTATCATGTGTGAAAGTTATATATTAGAAATCTTGGTATTTTAGGTAAAGTGACTCGGTGATTTGTTAAGTTAATGTCAATTCTAATATCAAAATTCATACTAATCATTATTTTAAATTTGTATGGAAGAAGTATCATCACTAATAACATGTTTTAATGGAAATGTTACAATTTGTATAAATTTAATTTTCAAAACAAGCAAAAATAAAATTGGTAATTTCATCTATGGTTAGCAGTAAAAGAATAAGACAAGTAAAATAAAATTTGACATTCCTATGATTAATAGGTTAAAACACTTGTTATTTTAAATAGGAAACTCTAACACTATAAAAGTAAATTAAAATAAATTACTGAAAGAGAAATGAAGAATAGTAAAAGAGAAATGAAAAGTTGAAGACAAATAAGTTTGACATTAATATAGTTGATATTTATTTATGATAAATAAATTTCTTTAGTTGAATACAAAAACTTACCATATTAAACCGAGACTCGAGAACACTTTAATGATGAAATACAATATTGTAAATGAGAAACGAGAGAGTGGAGTTAATCTTGAATTTTGTTCCAATAAATTGTCACAATAAAATAAGTCAGGCCGTTATATAAACAAATGTTAAGGGTTTTTTAAATTTGAATTTATTATATAGTCATAAACATAACTTAGGTTTAGATTTAATTTAGATTAAATTTGAATTTATTAGATAGTTTAGATGTTGGAACTAAAATATCTAATATTTTTCACCAAAATAAAATATACAATATTTAAAAATAATTAAAATGTAATTGTTTGAAAAATGTAATGATTTTCTTTACTGGCTTAGAGATTAATTATTACGTAAAACAATTATTGACATTCTTATAATTAAAGAGAAGATGTCAAATAAAAGTTTCACATTCTTATAATTAATATTTAAAATGGGTTGAAAGAATATATTTAGGTTGAGTAAGTAAAACAATTACAGTTTCAAATTAGAGAATCTAACGACACTCTACTTAAAACAATTTTTTTATAGAAAATTCCAATCATTTCTTTAAGGACATTATTGACATGTTCTTCAAATTTATTCACCCCTACATTATAATAAACACAATATCTAAAATTTTCAAATATGGATTAATGTGAATTATATAAATTAACCATAATTTTTAACATTTTAAAAGATATTTATACAAAAAGTGGATGTTACAAAATAATAAATAATGAATAAAAGTTCACATGTGATTTTGAATCAATTTCATTTAGTTGAACAGTTACATACATTACATGCTCCATATTTTGGCATAAAATGTGTCTATCGATTGCATTCTCTATTAGTATGGATAAATGAAACCTCTCATTTCTAGAGATGAGTTCTTTGATAGCCTTTCTAATATGGTTATATTTGTAAGCTCCATATACCGAGTGTTGAATCATATTTTGGCATAAAATCTGCCTATTGATTGCATTCTCTATTAGTATGGATAAATGAAACCCTCTCATTTCTAGAGATGAGTTCTTTGATAGCCTTTCTAATATGGTTATATTTGTAAGCTCCAAATATCGAGTGTTGAATCATAGTGAAAGGTTTCCTATAATCCGATCTATAACTCATTTCTCTAAATCAATTCCATTTCCATTAACAATTCCATCTCTAAACTGTCCGCCACTAAACCCTTTATCCATGATCCATTATGATCTCTAATAACACCTCCGTAACATAAAATTTAAGATCGCTTAATTTCACACATTTAATTTTAATTTTAGTTTACTTTTAATACTTTAATAATAAATTCTTTGATTTTAAAATTCTTAGATTTATTATTTCAATTATAAATTAATTTATAATGTCTTATACTAAGAAAATCTATTTTAAACATTTATTTAATAAAATTTTAAAAGATTAATAAAAAAAAATTATTAGCTACTAATTTATTATGTGAAAAAATTATTCAAATCTTTTATACTCTCTCCATTCTTATTTATAAGAGATGATTTAATTTTATTAGATACATTTAATAATTGATGTGTATGAATTATATATAGACTAAATATATTTATTATTCAATATATTGAAAAATAAATAATTTCTTATACATTGAATCAGAAAGAGTAATTTAATTTTTATTTTTTAATTTTTTTTATATATAATTATTTATAATATTATTAAATAATAGTATAAGTATTAACGAGTAATAACTTAATAAGATGAGGTGGTGGAACCATAGAGGTGGAGCTAGAGAGAAAGCAAAAAATACAGAGAAAATAAAGGACAAAAAAATGAGGGAGGAGGAGTAATGGAATGCAAGAAAAGTATTTTATTGGGATAATGAATCAATGAATTTATACTAAACACCAACAATAAGATAAAAACCACCCATTTTAACTCACAACCTTTGCATTCTCCCATCTAGTATTTTCCAACATTCCTACTACCGACATGTCCAACTACTCCAATAACATGTACATTTTGGCCAATTATTCCCATTACATGTTTTGTGTGCAACGACTTCAATCACACGTTTTCTGTCCTTTTTATCATACCTCTAAATTTGTTTTACTATCATTCATTTTTTTTATATGGCTCTCTAGCCTCCATCTACATACCTTTCTACTAATCATTTATTCAATCATAATATTTATATGATAATCATAATTTAAAATATGTTCTTCTTAATGTATATATCTTTTATTTACATTTCTTAGCAAACACTATATTATATTTATTTGTACAAGTAAAACGATTATATGTAATTCGACGATCCTACGGATAGATTATTCCATAATTATTTTATTATTTATTTACTACAATATATATTTTCGATGGAGACTACTTAAATTGTATATATTTTTAAGTGACACTATACTATATTCATTTACAATTTATAAGGACATTGTACAACCTGTGAAGGCATGGGTAAATGACTATTTAATTATTTTCTTTTATTTTTATATATATATATATATATATATATATATATATATATATATATATATATATATATATATATATATATATATATATATATATATATATATATATATATATATATATATATATATATATATATATATATATATATATATATATATATATATATATATTGATTAAGACAACTTAATTTGTTTATTTACATTTCATAATCATTATTATAATATGTTTACTTATTGTTTAGTACGATATTGTGTGAGCTTAAATGCACTAATAGATGCCTATCAAATTATTTCCTTTATTTTTTTTATTAAAATATACATTTCTGACGCGTAAAGACTATTTAATTGGTATATTTTTTTATGTACATTTATTAACCATTAATATACTATATTTATTTATTATTTATAACGACATTGTGCGAACACACGGATAGAGAACTACAGAATAATTTCTTTTATTTTTTCTTCTAAAATATACATTTCCGACATGTCTAAAATAATTAATTTATATATCTTTTATATAAATTTATTATCCATCACTATATAATATTTATTTAAAATTTATAAAAATATTGTGCGAGTCTCTTAGTAGTTATATATTAAAAATTAAGTTGAAACAATCCTTATCATAATGGATTTTAAATTTAATCATCCAATGAACAAACACATAAATTTAATCATAATTAATTAAAATAAAAACAAAAATTTAGAGTGGTAATCAACAAATTTGTTCTTGATGTATATAAAATTTTTTTAAGAATTATATTTTTGACAAATTAGAAACCAAATTTGTGAAATATAAAATATTTCTCTAAATTAACTAAAAATATTTAAAATCTATCATGTGTGAAAGTTATATATTAGAAATCTTGGTATTTTAGGTAAAGTGACTCGGTGATTTGTTAAGTTAATGTCAATTCTAATATCAAAATTCATACTAATCATTATTTTAAATTCGTATGGAAGAAGTATCATCACTAATAACATGTTTTAATGGAAATGTTACAATTTGTATAAATTTAATTTTCAAAACAAGCAAAAATAAAATTGGTAATTTCATCTATGGTTAGCAGTAAAAAGAATAAGACAAGTAAAATAAAAATTTGACATTCCTATGATTAATAGGTTAAAACACTTGTTATTTTAAATAGGAAACTCTAACACTATAAAAGTAAATTAAAATAAATTACTGAAAGAGAAATGAAGAATAGTAAAAGAGAAATGAAAAGTTGAAGACAAATAAGTTTGACATTAATATAGTTGATATTTATTTATGATAAATAAATTTCTTTAGTTGAATACAAAAACTTACCATATTAAACCAGAGACTCTGAGAACACTTTAATGATGAAATACAATATTGTAAATGAGAAACGAGAGAGTGGAGTTAATCTTGAATTTTGTTCCAATAAATTGTCACAATAAAATAAGTCAGGCCGTTATATAAACAAATGTTAAGGGTTTTTTAAATTTGAATTTATTATATAGTCATAAACATAACTTAGGTTTAGATTTAATTTAGATTAAATTTGAATTTATTAGATAGTTTAGATGTTGGAACTAAAAATATCTAATATTTTTTTCACCAAAAATAAAATATACAATATTTAAAAATAATTAAAATGTAATTGTTTGAAAAATGTAATGATTTTCTTTACCGTGGCTTAGAGATTAATTATTACGTAAAACAATTATTGACATTCTTATAATTAAAGAGAAGATGTCAAATAAAAGTTTCACATTCTTATAATTAATATTTAAAATGGGTTGAAAGAATATATTTAGGTTGAGTAAGTAAAAACAATTACAGTTTCAAATTAGAGAATCTAACGACACTCTACTTAAAACAATTTTTATAGAAAATTCCAATCATTTCTTTAAGGACATTATTGACATGTTCTTCAAATTTATTCACCCTACATTATAATAAACACAATATCTAAAATTTTCAAATATGGATTAATGTGAATTATATAAATTAACCATAATTTTAACATTTTAAAAGATATTTATACAAAAGTGGATGTTACAAAATAATAAATAATGAATAAAAGTTCACATGTGATTTTGAATCAATTTCATTTAGTTGAATAGTTACATACATTACATGCTCCATATTTTGGCATAAAATGTGTCTATCGATTGCATTCTCTATTAGTATGGATAAATGAAACCCTCTCATTTCTAGAGATGAGTTCTTTGATAGCCTTTCTAATATGGTTATATTTGTAAGCTCCATATACCGAGTGTTGAATCATATTTTGGCATAAAATCTGCCTATTGATTGCATTCTCTATTAGTATGGATAAATGAAACCCTCTCATTTCTAGAGATGAGTTCTTTGATAGCCTTTCTAATATGGTTATATTTGTAAGCTCCAAATATCGAGTGTTGAATCATAGTGAAAGGTTTCCTATAATCCGATCTATAACTCATTTCTCTAAATCCTGAATTCCATTTCCATTAACAATTCCATCTCTAAACTGTCCGGCCACTAAACCCCTGTTATCCATGATCCATTATGATCTCTAATAACACCTCCGTAACATAAAATTTAAGATCGCTTAATTTCACACATTTAATTTTAATTTTAGTTTACTTTTAATACTTTAATAATAAATTCTTTGATTTTAAAATTCTTAGATTTATTATTTCAATTATAAATTAATTTATAATGTCTTATACTAAGAAAATCTATTTTAAACATTTATTTAATAAAATTTTAAAAGATTAATAAAAAAATTATTAGCTACTAATTTATTATGTGAAAAAATTATTCAAATCTTTTATACTCTCTCCATTCTTATTTATAAGAGATGATTTAATTTTATTAGATACATTTAATAATTGATGTGTATGAATTATATATAGACTAAATATATTTATTATTCAATATATTGAAAAATAAATAATTTCTTATACATTGAATCAGAAAGAGTAATTTAATTTTATTTTTAATTTTTTATATATAATTATTTATAATATTATTAAATAATAGTATAAGTATTAACGAGTAATAACTTAATAAGATGAGGTGGTGGAACCATAGAGGTGGAGCTAGAGAGAAAGCAAAAAATACAGAGAAAATAAAGGACAAAAAAATGAGGGAGGAGGAGTAATGGAATGCAAGAAAAGTATTTTATTGGGATAATGAATCAATGAATTTATACTAAACACCAACAATAAGATAAAAACCACCCATTTTAACTCACAACCTTTGCATTCTCCAATCTAGTATTTTCCAACATTCCTACAACCGACATGTCCAACTACTCCAATAACATGTACATTTTGGCCAATTATTCCCATTACATGTTTTGTGTGCAACGACTTCAATCACACGTTTTCTGTCCTTTTTATCATACCTCTAAATTTGTTTTACTAGCATTCATTTTTTTATATGGCTCTCTAGCCTCCATCTACATACCTTTCTACTAATCATTTATTCAATCATAATATTTATATGATAATCATAATTTAAAATATGTTCTTCTTAATGTATATATCTTTTATTTACATTTCTTAGCAAACACTATATTATATTTATTTGTACAAGTAAAACGATTATGTGCGACCCGTACGATCCTACGGATAGATTATTCCATAATTATTTTATTATTTATTTACTACAATATATATTTTCGATTGAGACTACTTAAATTGTATATATTTTTAATGTCACTATACTATATTCATTTACAATTTATAAGGACATTGTACAACTTGTGAAGGCATGGGTAAATGACTATTTAATTATTTTCTTTTCTTTTCTATATATATATATATATATATATATATATATATATATATATATATATATATATATATATATATATATATATATATATATATATATATATATATATATATATATTGATTAACCGAGACAACTTAATTTGTTTATTTACATTTCATAATCATTATTATAATATGTTTACTTATTGTTTAGTACGATATTGTGTGAGTTTGCGAATGCACTAATAGATGCCTATCAAATTATTTCCTTTATTTTTTTTATTAAAATATACATTTCTGACGCGTAAAGACTATTTAATTGGTATATTTTTTTATGTACATTTATTAACCATTAATATACTATATTTATTTATTATTTATAACGACATTGTGCGAACACACGAATAGATATCTACAAAATAATTTCTTTTATTTTTTCTTCTAAAATATACATTTCCGACATGTTTAAAATAATTAATTTATATATCTTTTATATAAATTTACTATCCATAACTATATAAAGAGAGATATATAAAACAATAATGCAGAAGTGATGCAAACATTGCAGGATTTACAAGAACAAGTCTGTGAACTGCAGAAGGATAAAGAGATATATATGGAAAAGAGTTCAACAAAAGAAACTAGTGACAAGGCTAGTATCAATCACAACATAAATTTCTGAGGTAATTAAGATGATAATCCATTAGAAAGTTTAATTGTAATTTATAAAGGAAGTCTAACGGTTATTATTGGTTTAGGGCATATCATGTTGTCACTATACCTATCGTCACCGACTTATCGGAGTAGTTGCAAGGAAAAGTGCACAACACCTTGGGAGATTTACTTCACCATAGACCTCCCGGATGGACACATGAAGGTATCGGTTGATTTTGTTTTAGATCGAATGCGTTTCTACCGAGACATTGTTATGAGACCACATTGCTGCGAGATGTAGTAGGATCTTTTGTGGCATGGCCATCAGACCTCATCTTCATAGATGATCTAGTATGTTGAAAACCATTATGAATCTTTAAGTATTCAACTGACTGTTCGACCTCAATTTTTTACTTGGTAATTTTAGACTCCTACAAAACCCGCATCTAAGGATAAATGGATTTTGCAGCACGGTGAGTCTGTTGCATCGCAAAGAGAGGTACGTTTAAAGTGTTAATTATATGATCAGAATAAAAAAACTACATAACTTTATATCTTACATAAGTCTATATGATTTTTAGGCACCTTTTCAAGGGTCACAACAGGTGAGCCAGAAACTTGGTAGGGTACCACTTAAGAAAAGGGTTCCTGTCCGAAAATTTGTGCCTAAATTTCGGCAGTGTCTTGAAACACTAGTGGGCACATCAGATTTGATGAATGGTTGTATTCATCAAATGGATATGGATGCATGTGTGTTTGGTTTTCCTTGTACCGAAACAATTGGACAAGAGGACATGGAACAAATCTTTCTTCATGGAGAATTAGGCGTCAGTGTTATGCACTTGTACATTCGGTAACCCGATCAATATATTATTTAATTGGTTGAACATTGTTTTAAACATTTAATTGAAATAGTCTAATATTAATTATGTTTTTATTTAAGGATGTTATTTGATAAATTGATGCGCGGGAATCAATTGTCAAATAGATTCCATTTCGTGTCTTCCTCCCGTGTCAGCGGAGCGACAATTGCTAGGGAACCGGAGTCAGTAAGAGAGCACTTGGTCGATAGATTCATGGCAACTGGCAGTACAGAAAGCTTGTATCTTTTGTCGTATAACTCAGGGTTAGATTTTCATTCTAAGTTCATTTTAATATTTGTATTTTTTACTTTAAAATTTACATCTAAATTGTTGCTTTAATTTATAGATGTCACTAGTTGTTGCTTGTTATCGATCCCATAAAAGAAGTGGTCTATTATCTGAATTCGGTTGACGGTGATTGGATAAATTATCCGGATATGAAGCTAATGATTGATACGTAAGTGACATTATTCTAAATATTCGTTTGTGTTTATATATTTAACTATTTCTATGTCATTGTTCTAAATAAATATTTTAATTTTATTAGTTCAATACAAGTATTCCGATGTCAAAGGGAAGCACGGGTACCACGATCTAAATCAAACAACATTAATTGGATCAAATTACAGGTATATTAATTTCCATAATTTTGCTTATAATATTTATGCTACTTGATAAAACAATACATCTATATATTCTTATTTTATTTTCTATGTAGTGTCCTCAACAACAAAATGACATAGATTGCGGATACTTCGTTTTGAAGTTTATCAAAGAAATCATTCAAATGAATGAAATAGAGATTCCAATCACGGTATGGATTTATAACTTATTATGGATTTATACTTTGTTTTATTATTTACCGGATATTTCATACAATTTATTACTTTTAACTAAATCATGCATATTTTTTGTTTTGTCATGTAGTATTTTGATGAATACAAGTGTGCATGTTACACGAAACTTCAATTGGACGAACTCAAAGAGGAGTTGTGTCAATATATTATTGAGCAAAGAATCTTATAAGGTATGAATACATTATTGTGTGAAAATGGTTATGAATACATTGTTTTGTGTATACAATACTGACCGTGTTATTATGTTCATATCTTGCAGGATCAGAACTTTGAATATATATGTACATTAAGATGATTTATTTAGTATTATATAGTGATTTTGTTAGTGTTGATTTTACGTTTAAAATATGTTAATTGAATTACAATGGTGTATATATATTTTGGATATGAATGGTATAAAATGGTTTTGTATATAATATTTAAATTTGGTATTTGGATAACAATGGTATATAATGGTATTTGTATATAAGATTGTAAATTACCAGTTTATGAATTACGTGTTTATGAAATAATCAAAAAATGCAGGTTTAAAAATTATTTAAATTTTTGATTTTTCAGTAGAAACCCTATGAAAACGCTTTTAAAGCTCAAAAAAAACGCTTTGATAGGTCATTTTTGACATAGTGAACTTTGCTTATCTGAGATTTTTATGGTGTGAAGAGTTGGATAATAATTATGATTAATCATGTGTTGGTGGTTAAGGCAAGTAGTTTACTACTTCATGATAGTATAGTATATTTTAATAGTTTAAGAGCTAGAAATTTTGAATATTAGTTTGTTCTTTGTTTAATTTGCAAAATAAGAAGTATTACACATAATAATATTAGACACTACAAAATATGTGAGATATTGGGTCGAACTCTATTGTGTCGAAGGATGCTAGAATTGTTAGCATCGAATTGGGCCTGTTTGTTATGTCCAATTGGTTAAGTTAGCTTGTACCCTAAGTTAGCTTGTAATGGGTATTTGTGATAAAAGCCCATTAGTTTAGTATGTTAGGTTTATTATAAATAGCATACTAGTCTCTCATCATTGCATATTGCAAATCCTAATTTAGGGTGAGAGGGTTATTTGTTATTCTTGTATACTTGTAATCTTGGTTTTAAGATAAAGGAAAGAATAACTTAATAACCAATCCTTGTGTTCATCGTGTTCTTCATTCTTTTCCTACAAGCTTATATATATTTGTTTTAAGGCATCCGATTCACAACAAATTGGTGCGGTGGAAGATGCCTTCGACAAAGTATGAGATTGAAAAGTTCACCGAGTGAACGATTTCGATCTGTGGCGTTTGAAGATGAAAGCCTTACGGTTGTGGGTTGTTTGGAGCGTTGAGGAGAGTCATCCATGAACGAAGAGTTGACGGCAATGAGAAGAAGGCAATGATAGAAAGGCCCACAACGCAATTTTGTTGAGCCTTGGTGATAAGGTTCTTCGACGTATCAAAGGAGACGCGGTAGGGTTATGGGTGAAACTTGAAAGTTTGTACATGACTAAATCGTTGGTGAATCGACTCTACTCACAAGCTTTGTATTCATTCAAGATGATTGAAGACAAAGTGTTGGCGAAAATTGGATATGTTCAACAAGCGATTCTTGATCTTGAAAATATTGATGAAGATTGATGATGAAGATCAAGCTACCGTTCATTGTGCGCTGCTGTTCGGATCACATGCCCACTTCAAAGAAACTCTCTTGTATGGAAGGAGTCCCGACCTTTGAAGAGGTTCAATCACCTTGTATTCGAGGACTTGAATGAACGAAGGAGCATAAACCTTCGACGGTTGGTGAAGGTTGAAGGAAAATTCTTGAAAGGATAATAAGTTCGACAAGAAGAAGGTAAAAGTCGCCAGAAGTTTTGATAGCAGTGAAGCATCCGTATTCGATGCTATCATTGTAAGAAGGAGGGTCACACAAGAAAAGTGTGCCCGAACGCCTGAAAGATCATGGAGGAAAGGATAATGGCAATGCAGCTATTGTTCAAGATGATTTCGACTCATCCGATGTTCTTGTGGTTTGCAAAGAACTCATCGAAGGAATGGATTATGGATTCGGTGCACTTGGCACATGACTCCAAACAAAGACTTGTTCGAGGAATTATGTGATCAAGATGGTGGATCCGTATTGCGAAACAACAAAGCGTGCAAGATTGCGTATTGGATCCGTGAGATTCAAACTCCATGATGAGTCAATAAGGTTATTGATCGTCGTATGTACGATTTGAAGAGAAATTTGATTTCTCTGGTGAATTCGACAAGAAAGGATATGTTTTCAAGGAGAGAAAAGTATCCTAAGAGTCATGAAGGGTCGAAGGAAGTCTTGAGAGGCGTGAAGAAACAAGGCTTGTATACCCTTGTATCGGTTGTAAGTGGTTCGACAAATGTTGCATCCACGAAACCGCTTGTCGAAGATGTAACCGCACAGAGATTAGCCATGTCGTTGAAAGGGTCCAGTCGAATGGGAAACAAAATTTGCTTGGTGGAGACAAAGTCGAAAAGTCAAGTTTTGTGAACCCCTGTACTGGAAAATCTTGTAGAGTGAAGTTCAACAAAGGCAAACAAAGAACACATGGATCCCTTGATTACATCCATGCGATCTTTGGGGCCCCAAGGTGTCCATCACATTCGTGAGCAAGGTATTTTCTATAGTAGATGACTATTCCGAGTTATGGGTATTCATTCGTAAGACTAAGGATGAAACTTTTGAGAATTTCAAAGGTTGAAGACTCGTCGAAAACAAACCGCGTAAAGGTCAAGAGGTTGAGAATGACAATGGTCTTGAATTTTGCAACGAGGCATTCGACAACTTTGTGCCTGCCTTGTAAGAACAGACCACAGTAACTCCACAACAAAATGGTTTGGTGAAAGGTTTAATCGAACCATCTTGAGAGAGTTAGATGCATGTTGACTAGTCTCGGCTTAAAGAAGGTGTTTTGAATTTCGACAAAGAATATATCGATAAACGATGTCCTTCGATCGCTAGATATGAAGACACCAGTTTTGGTCGGGACATCCACCAAATCTCGACAAACCGAGAGTATTTGTCGCTGCAGCCTATGCTCACATTAGGCAAGACAAGGTCGAACCCAGAGCTCTCAAATGCATGTTCCGGATATCCCGAGGAGTCAAAGCTTCGTGGTGCCCAAGTCAGTCACGTATGGATTATCACCAAGAGATGTTTTCAATGAAGTCGAAATGGTTTTCAAGGAAAGGATGATGTTGGTCTAAGTATATCCTAAGAAATGTAGAGATTCCCTGAGGTGGAGCATGTTGATGTTGAATTGCATATCCCGATAAAGTCGAAGCTGATGATGTCGATGAAGTTGAGGAAACCGCTGATAACTATCTATTGGCAAGAGATAGGACACGAAGAGTCATCAAACCACCTCAAGCTTGATATGCAGATCTTATAGCTTATGCCTTAATCTCGTGAGGTTCGGACGAAGAACCAAGAGACCATAAGGAAGTTATGAGGAGTCGAATAAGACGAATGGTCAAGGCCATGGATGATGAGATGAAGTCTCTTCATGATAACAACACTTGAATTGATCAAGAAACCTACTGAACCAAAGTTAGTCACCGTAAATGGATTTTCAAAGTTAAGGAAGGAATCAAGGAGTGGCGTCAAAAGATACAAGGCAAGGTTGGTTGCAAGTTTCACCGTAAAGAAGGTATAGATTTCAATGATGTGTTTTCTCCGTTGTGAAGCATAGGTCCATTCGAATGTTGCTTGCCATGGTGGCACCGATCTTGAACCGAACAGATGGATGTGAAGATCTGCGTTTTGTATGGTGATCTAGATGAAACAATCCCGATGAGGCAACCAGGGTATGTCGAAAGGGAAAGGAAGATTATGTGTGCAAGTTGAATAGATCCTTATATGGGCTGAAACAATCTCCTCGACAGTGGAATAAGAGATTCGACAAATTCATGACACGCATAAGTTTCGTTAGAAGTCGGTTACCAACGTGTTTACTTGATTTCCCGGTAATTCATTTGTTATTTTGTTGCTTTATGTTGATGATATTCTCAGCAAGTAACAATGTCAAGAGGTATTGAGGGTGAAGGAACTCAATAAGGAGTTCGAAATGAAGGATCTAGGAGCGACCTCGATTCTTGAATTGACATTCGAAGAGATAGAAAACAAAGTTATGCTTATCTCAAGAGGCATATTTACGAAAGATTCTCAAAAGTTTGGTATGTCGAATTCGGCTGTTTGACTCCAACAAACCCTCAATTCAAGTTGAGTATTGATCAATGTCCCAAAGTCGAAAGAAGATACTTAATAGCATCCCATATGCTAATGTAGTAGGTTCTTTGATGTATGCTATGGTTTGTACTAGACCCGATAGCATATGCGTAAGTCTTGTAAGGTACATGGCGAATCCCGAAAGGCTCACCGCAAGCATTGAAGTGGATTCTAAGGTACATAAATGGGTCTCAACGAGTCTTAATTTATGGTGGAGCTTTTGGTGAAGATGGTAAAGCAAAGAATCAAAGGATATGTCGACTACGATTATACAGTTGTATGGATTCCGGAAAATCTATTTCGATATGTTTTCACTATGTTTGGTACAACTATTGGTTGGAAAGCAACACTTCGAAGGTTGTTGCATTATCAACCAACCGGAATATATTGCTTTAATCGTTTGAAAGAAGCATTATGGCTTGAAGGTTTTGCTAAGGAACCGAAAATTCAAGGAAGTTATCAATGTTAAATGTGATAGTCAAAGTGCAATACACCGTCGAAGAATTCACTTATCGCGAATAACCAAGCACATTGATGTGAGGTTGCATTTCGTCGAGGGGTAATCGAGCGGAGAAGTCCAAGTGTGAAGGTTTACAGATCATAATGATATGATCACCAAGACATTGCCTAGTTGTAAGTTTTTCCATCGATGCATTTGATAAAGTCGCATGAAGAAAACTAATTCATTAGTTGATAATAGAGTTTGTTCCAAGGTGAGATTTGTGAGATATTGGGTCGAACTCTATTGTGTCGGATGCTAGAATTGTTAGCATCGAATTGGGCCTGTTTGTTATGTCCAATTGGTTAAGTTATTTGTACCTAAGTTAGCTTGTAATGGGTATTTGTGATAAAAGCCCATTAGTTTAGTATGTTAGGTTTATTATAAATAGCATACTAGTCTCTCATCATTGCATATTGCAAATCCTAATTTAGGGTGAGAGGGTTATTTGTTATTCTTGTATACTTGTAATCTTGGTTTTAAGATAAAGGAAAGAATAATGCTTAATAACCAACTGTTCATCGTGTTCATTCTTTTTCCTACAAGCTTATATATATTTGTTTTAAGGCATCCGATTCACAACAAAATATTATAAAATAATTTTTATATAGTATTGTGTTTGATAGTTAATGTATTAGATAATATTTTTCTTGATTTTACTTAATATGTTAATATGTGATAAAATAATATAACTTTTAATATAATATTATTTATTAGTATATAAAATATAATATTTATGAATCATATTAGATAATAAGCAGGAACAAAAAAAGAAATAGTTTTTTACTATCTTTATATAGAGCAGATAAAATAATATAATTTTTATTTATATATAAAATAATAATATTTATAAATAAAAAATATTAAATAATAAGAAGAGAAGAAAAATTATAAATATAGATTTTTTTTCTAGATATGTCGGTGAATCGAACCAAAATAATATAATTTTGATGATATTATTATTTATTGATATATACAATATTAATATTATTTTTATGAATTAAAATACTAAAAATTAGAAAAGAGAGTAAACATGATATTTTGATATTTTTTGATAATTTATGTTTGGGATAAAAGTTATCCGATGGTTTACCGAGGACAAAAATCTATGATTTTGTCCTGTCTCTTATCATAATTTTTGTCCAGTATCATGATCAATGTTGACATCATAGTACAAAAATTGGTATATCTAGTTCTTAATTTTTTAATAAATCAAACACACTAATAAATGTTACATTTTGTATGTATCTAAGAAAAAGGAAAAAGAAATAGAAAATAGATTATGCAAAATACAATCACCATCATGTATTGAAGTATAAATAGTTGATTCATATTCTATAACAAAAGAAAATTATAAAACACATAATAAATATCGACCATATTTATCTTCTAAACTCGAAGTTGTAACTGGTATAATTTCATACTTTTAAGTAAAATACTAAGATATTTGCAGCCACTTTGTAATTATAACATATATAACACGTATTGTCATTTAAAAATCATATTAAATACATGAAGAGAAAGTAGATCGGTTTTCTTGGCAATAATCTATTTAGTTAGGCGTATGTTCTCTCACAAAAAAAATTTCTTAAGTTTTTTTTTTTACTTTAATATAGGTTTAATCCCTGACTAAACACACTTTTCTTATAATGGATGTTATATATGATCTAAATATAAGAGTAATATTTAACTAAATAAAAAGTTGAATAAAAGTATTGATGAGTGCTTTTAATTTGTATTCATAGTAAAAAAAAAAAATATATATCAACTATATTTGTTATTTAAATGTAATGTTATATTATAGGTTATAAAACACATAATCATCTTATCTAAATAATAAAAATATTTAGAGTATTTTAAAAGAATTGGACACTTAAAAGACCGATTAATCATGTGTTGGTGGTTAAGAGTAGTAATTTCCTACTACACGATAGTATATTTTATTGGTTAGTGAGATAGAAATTTTGGATATAAGTTTGTTCTCGTATGTGTTATATTTTTGTATGTATAGGAGAAAAAGAAAAAAAGAAATAGATATAAAATACATGATAAATATCGACCATATTAATCTTTTAAAATCAAAGTGGTAGCGGGTGTAATTTTTTAATTTTCAGTAAAATACTAAGCGCCTATTAATAGTTCCTGTTTTTAGTTTTTAAAATTGAAAACTAAAATTAAAATATAATATAGCTATTTCAATTTTTACTTTTAAAAATTAAAAGCCGATAAAAGCTTTTAAAAACACATTTGTAAAATATTGTATTCAAACAAGTTTTTAATTATCTTGGTTACAAACTTTAAAGTTAAACTTTAATAAAATCAATTTCTAGATAGAAAATACAAAATGGAGGAGTTATCTTTGTAGTCACATTCTAATTATAATATATATATATATATATATATATATATATATATATTATAATTAGAAGGTGACTACAAATATTAACTCCTCCAATCGTATAATTTGAGGGACATTTTAAAAATTTCAGAATGACTAAGAATAATATGAGGTGGATTAAGAAATTAACTAAATTTATGTATCAACACTTTTCTTTTGTGTGGATGTAAGTCTTTTATTTAGAGATTTAGGTTTAACTTTTCTGTTTAATTTAAGAATTAACTTTTTCTTACGTAGGTTTATGTTATCTTATAAATCTTGGAAAGTTCTGCAATAATATTTTCTTTCTTAAGAAATGGTGTGTAGTTATTTGTTATGGACTTAATTTTTTTCATTCTTTTCTAGTAAAACAAATTATTATATTTATTTTAAGTTTTTTTTTATAAAGCTTAATTATCTTGGTTAAGTTATATATTTTTCCCTCCAATTCATGTTAAAATAATTTTTCAAATGGTATAGATATATTTCTCTTTGAATATTATTTTTTATTCACTTCTTTTATCGGTTTAATATTTGAAGATTTGTTCATGAAATGTCTTATTTAAAATAAACAATAATTTATAGTTAATTTATATGATTACAGTGTTATCTCATAGGAAGCATACGTGAATGGAATCAAACTCTATGATTGTAATAAATATTATCCCTTTTTCTATTAATTTTAACTGATTTCTTGACCGCGTTTCTAACTCGAGATTATTTTGAACATGTCACAATTATACATATTTTGAAAGATAGTAACAAAGATGAAGATTTTTTAGCATCTTTAGGTCGCACAACTTCGATCTTAAATTTATTAATTTCAATTTAAATATTTTGAGCGAATTTTGGTCTAATTCTCCATCGTTAAATATGAATCTTCTTTCATAATATACTATTCTCTATTAAAAAAATACAAGATAATTTTTGTATCGAATATATGTAAAAAGAAACCAAATTAGGACTTAATGAGAAATGGTGACCGATAGAGTTATTCTATTAGGTCACAACACACTTTTTAATACTTACATGGTGGTTATGTTAGTTGTTCAAATGAATAAATAAATATGGGTAAGTTTAGTTGAAAATGGCTTATATCATTTTAATTATATATATATATATATATATATATATATATATATATATATATATATATATATATATATATATATATATATATATATATATATATATATATATATATATATATATTTATATGTGTAAATATATATTTAGAATAAGTGATTAATATTTTAAAAAATTAAAACATAATTTTTAAATATAACTATATTATAATAATATAATTATAATATTTTTTATATAATATTGAAAATCATAGTTATGGTAATTCAAAAGAAAACCACTAGCAATTTGTTTGAAGTTAAATCTCAAGCTAACTCAAAACCTCATAAAAGGTCTTATAATTTGTCATGGGCAAAATCCCAAATTAAATACTGACTCACTCCTTCTACATACTGATCCATGAGAAAATTTAATGACGACATTTCATGAGAAGAAAGCCCAAGCTAAATAGTTAGGTGACAGAGCCTACAAATCATTTGTCAGAATCTATTTAGTTAGGAGTATGTTCTCTCACCAAAAAAATTTCTTAAGTTTTTTTTTTACTTTATTATAGGTTTAATCCTTGACTAAACACACTTTTCTGTCTTTGTACATTGTTCATTTGTTTCGATATAAAAATTAATTTCGATCTAGTGCATATCCAATCAATGACTATAGTTCCATTAACGCTACAAATATGGAGGCATGAATATTTCAACATTTTAATACACTCATATTTGTAGGCTTAATAATTTTAATTTTATGCTATTAATATAGATGTCGGAGGTTGTTTGCAGATTCATCCTTTTTGTTTTTGGATATTTTAAATTTGTATTGAAATCGTGTCTATCAATTTGAATAAATGAATATCGTTTATTTTAGTAAAAAATATAAAATAAGTTAAATTTATAGTTGGGACCATACAAATACAAATATAGCTCAGGTAGTAGCTTCCTGGCAAGGATTGGTTAAAGAATATTAATTCTTTATTAAGTAGTTTCCATGCTGGTAACGTTTGGATTTATGGTATATTTGCTATACTTATGTTATTTTTTTAGAGAAATTGTTATACTCTCTAAATATTAATTTGTATTCGATATTATGTGATGGTTGATCTTAGTGCTTGATATTTTATTATATGATTGTCGTGGATGAGATTTCAATCATTTATTACTATTTTGAATAGAGAATTATTCCGTTGTGCTATGCATATGTTGTCAAATGTTGTCAATATATGAAACATGATTTTAAACGCATGTTATGAATATGACCGTGTATTTTTGTTTTGTGTTTTGTTTTGAAATACATGTGACACCTCTTGAGATATATGTATACCGATTATGCTATATATTATGTGCAAAGTTTAGAGAGTGTTACATTAGTGGTATTAGAGCATGGTCGGACAATTGACCAAATTTTAATGTGTTTATTTCCTTAGTGTGCGATATATGTGTGAAACAATCGTTAATAATTTATTGTTTTATGATCATATATTTGTAGGAGAGAGATTGAAACAAGTGTAACAGAAACTTTGCTTATCTGAGATTTTTATGGTGTGAAGAGTTGGATAATAATTATGATTAATCATGTGTTGGTGGTTAAGACAAGGAGTTTACTACTTCATGATAGTATAGTATATTTTAATAGTTAAAGAGATAGAAATTCTGAATATTAGTTTGTTCTTCGTTTAATTTGCAATATAAGAAGTATTACACATAATAATATTAGACACTACAGAATATTATAAAATATTTTTTTATATAGCACTGTGTTTGATAGTTAATGTATTAGATAATATTTTTCTTGATTTTACTTAATATGTTAATATATCAGATAAAATAATATAATTTTTCATATAATATTATTTATTAGTATATAAAATATAATATTTATGAATCATATTAGATAATAAGGAGGAAAAAAAGAAGAAATAGTTTTTTTACTATCTTTAAATAGAGCAGACAAAATAATATAATTTTTTATTTATATATAAAATAATAATATTTATAAATAAAAAATATTAAATAATAAGAATAGAAGAAAAATGATAAATAGAGACTTTTTTTCTAGATATGTCGGTGAATCGAACCAAAATAATATAATTTTGATGATATTATTATTTATTGATATATACAATATTAATATTATTTTTATGAATTAAAATACTAAAATTAGAAAAGAGAACAAACATGATATTTTGATAATTTATGTTTGGGATAAAAGTTATCCGATGGTTTACGGAGGGACAAAAATTTATGATTTTGTCCCGTCTCTTATCATAATTTTTTGTCCAGTATCATGATCAATTTTGACATCATAGTACAAAAAACTGGTATTTCTGGTTCTTAATTTGTTTTAATAAATCAAACACACTAATAAATGTTATATTTTGTATGTATCTAAGAAAAGAAAAAGATTATGCAAATACAATCACCATCATGTATTGATGTGTAAATAGTTGATGCATATTCTATAACAAAAGAAAATTATAAAAACAAACATAAATATCGATTATATTTATCTTCTAAAATCGAAGTTATAATTGGTATAATTTCTTACTTTTAAGTAAAATACTAAGATATTTGTAGTCACTTTGTAATTATAACATATATAACACTTATTGTCATTTAAAAATCATATTAAATACATGAAGAGAAAGTAGATCAGTTTTCTCTGCGATAATCTATTTAGTTAGGAGTATGTTCTCTCACAAATTATTTTTCTTAAGTTTTTTCTTACTTTATTATAGGTTTAATCCTTGACTAAACACACTTTTCTTATAATGAATGTTATATATGATCTAAACATAAGAGTAATATTTAAATAAATAAAAGTTGAATAAAAGTATTGATGAGTGCTTTTAATTTGTATTCATAGTAAAAATATAATAGATATCAACTATATTTGTTATTTAAATGTAATGTTATATTATAGGTTATAAAACACATAATCATCTTATCTAAATAATAAAAATATTTAGAATATTTCAAAAGAATTGGACACTTAAAAGATCGATTAATCATGCGTTGGTGGTTACGGTAGTAGTTTCCTACTTCAATAGTATATTTTGTTGGTTAGTGAGATAGAAATTCGGTATAAGTTTGTTCTCGTAAGTGTTATATTTTTGTATGTATACGAGAAAAAAAAAGAAATAGATATAAAATACATGATAAATATCGACCATATTTATCTTTTAAAATCAAAGTTGTAACGGGTGTTATTTCTTACTTTTCAATAAAATACTAAGCGTCTATTTGAAATAGTTGTTGTTTTTAGTTTTTTAAAATTGAAAAGTAAAAATTAAAATATAATATAGCTATTTCAGTTATTTATTTTTAAAAACTAAAAGCCGGTAAAAAAAATTTAAAAACACATTTGTAAAATATTGTATTAAAACAATTTTTAAATTTTTAAATTTTTAAATTTTTTAAAACTAAAATAGAGTTTTCAAAAAACTTTTCAAACACCCCAAAATATTACAAATTTTAAAGTTAAACATTTATGAAATCAATTTCTAGACAGATAGAAAATACACAAATGGAGGAGTTAATCTTTGTAGTCACATTCTAATTATAAAATACACAAATGGAGGAGTTAATCTTTGTAGTCACATATAGGTTAATACAAAATTCCAATCCTTTCATTCTTTTAAGGACATTATTGACATTTTCTTCAAATTTATTCGCCCCACATTATAATAAACCAAATATTTAAAATTTTCAAATATGGATAAATGTGAATTATATAATTTAACCATAAATTTTAAATTTTTAAAAGATATTTATACAAAAAGTGGATGTTACAAAATAACAAATCATGAATAAAAGTTCATATGTGATTTTGAATCAATTTCATTTAGTTGAACAATTACATACATTTTATGCTCCATATTTTGGCATAAAAATCTGCCTATTGATTGCATTATCTATTAGTATGGATAAATGAAACCCTCTCATTTCTAGAGATGAGTTCTTTGATAGCCTTTCTAATATGGTTATATTTGTAAGCTCCAAATACCGAGTATTGAATCATAGTGAAAGGTTTCCTATAATCCGATCTATAACTCATTTCTTCTAATTCCATTTCCATTAACAATTCCATCTCTAAACTGTCCGGCAAAACTAACTGGCCACTAAACCCCCTGTTATCCATTAACAATTTCTTTAGTTGAATACAAAAACTTATCATATTAAACCAGAGACTCTGAGAACACTTTAATGATGAAATACAATATTGTAAATGAGAAACGAGAGAGTGGAGTTAATCTTGAATTTTGTTCCAATAAATTGTCACAATAAAATAAGTCAGGCTGTTATATAAACAAATGTTAAGGGTTTTTTAAATTTGAATTTATTATATAGTCATAAACATAACTTGGTTTAGATTAAATTTAGATTAAATTTGAATTTATTAGATAGTTTAGATGTTGGAACTAAAAATATCTAATATTTTTTCACCAAAAAGAAAATATACAATATTTAAAAATAATTAAAATGTAATTGTTTGGAAAATGTAATGATTTTCTTTACCGTGGCTTAGAGATTAATTATTACGTAAAAACAATTATTGACATTCTTATAATTAAAGAGAAGATGTCAAATAAAAGTTTCACATTCTTATAATTAATATTTAAAATGGGTTGAAAGAATATATTTAGGTTGAGTAAGTAAAACAATTACAGTTTCAAATTAGAGAATCTAACGACACTCTACTTAAAACAATTTTCTTATAGAAAATTCCAATCATTTCTTTTAAGGACATTATTGACATGTTCTTCAAATTTATTCATTACATTATAATAAACAAAATATCTAAAATTTTCAAATATGGATTAATGTGAATTATATAAATTAACCATAATTTTAACATTTTAAAAGATATTTATACAAAAATGTTACAAAATAATAAATAATGAATAAAAGTTCACATGTGATTTTGAATCAATTTCATTTAGTTGAACGTTATATACATTACATGCTCCATATTTTGGCATAAAATGTGTCTATCGATTGCATTCTCTATTAGTATGGATAAATGAAACCTCTCATTTCTAGAGATGAGTTCTTTGATAGCCTTTCTAATATGGTTATATTTGTAAGCTCCATATACCAGTGTTGAATCATATTTTGGCATAAAATCGCCTATTGATTGCATTCTCTATTAGTATGGATAAATGAAACCCTCTCATTTCTAGAGATGAGTTCTTTGATAGCCTTTCTAATATGGTTATATTTGTAAGCTCCAAATACCGAGTGTTGAATCATAGTGAAAGGTTTCCTATAATCCGATCTATAACTCATTTTCTAAATCCTAATTCCATTTCCATTAACAATTCCATCTCTAAACTGTCCAAAACTAATTGCCACTAAACCCCGTTATCCATGATCCATTATGATCTCTAATAACACCTCAGTAACATAAAATTTAAGATCGCTTAATTTCACACATTTAATTTTAATTTTAGTTTACTTTTAATACTTTAATAATAAATTCTTTGATTTTAAAATTCTTAGATTTATTATTTCAATTATAAATTAATTTATAATGTCTTATACTAAGAAAATCTATTTTAAACATTTATTTAATAAAATTTTAAAATATTAATAAAAATTATTAGTTACTAATTTATTATGTGAAAAATTATTAAAATCTTTTATACTCTCTCCATTCTTATTTATAAGAGATGATTTAATTTTATTAGATACATTTAATAATTGATGTGTATGAATTATATATAGACTAAATATATTTATTATTCAATATATTGAAAAATAAATAATTTCTTATACATTGAATCGAAAGAGTAATTTATTTTTAATTTTTAATTTTTTATATATAATTATTTATAATATTATTAAATAATAGTATAAGTATTAACAGTAATAACTTAATAAGATGAGGTGGTGGAACCATAGAGGTGGAGCTAGAGAGAAAAGCAAAAAATACAGAAAATAAAGGACAAAAAATGAGGGAGGAGGAGTAATGGAATGCAAGAAAAGTATTTTATTGGGATAATGAATCAATGAATTTATACTAAACACCAATAATAAGATAAAACCACCAATTTTAACTCACAACCTTTGCATTTCCAATCTAGTATTTTCCAACATTCTACAACCGACATGTCCAACTACTCCAATAACATGTACATTTTGGCCAATTATTCCCATTACATGTTTTGTGCAACGACTTCAATCACAATGTTTCATCCTTTTATCATACCTCTAAATTTGTTTTACTATCATTCATTTTTTATATGGCTCTCTAGCCTCCATCTACATACCTTTCTACTAATCATTTATTCAATCATAATATTTATATGTAATCATAATTTAAAATATGTTCTTCTTAATGTATATATCTTTATTTACATTTCTTAGCAAACACTATATAATATTTATTTGTACAAGTAAAACGATTATGTGCGACCAATTTATCCTACTGGATAGATTATTCCATAATTATTTTATTATTTATTTACTATAATATATATTTTTAATTTTAGACTACTTAAATTGTATATATTTTTTAATCGTCACTATACTATATTCATTTACAATTTATAAGGACATTGTACAACCTTGTGAAGGCATGGGTAAATGACTATTTAATTATTTTCTTTTCTTTTTCTACTAATATATATATATATATATATATATATATATATATATATATATATATATATATATTGATTAACCGAGACAACTTAATTTGTTTATTTTTTTTTTTGAATCAAAGAGCTCAAATATTAATTCAAAACCGTATAATACAAAGGTGACCCACAAAGGTCCAAAATCCACCTTAAAAAGCCCAAATTAAACCATCAGAATTAGCTATGTGGTTCCTAAGTTTTTAGAAACCCATTTCTATAAACTATATATCAATTATGTTATTTACAATGTCACTATTAGTCTCTTTTCCAAAGACTTTCTATTCTAAATTTCAAATGCCATAGCAAGCTTATCAAGAAATGCTAGTTTCGTAATACTAGCTCTCCACCCTTTCTTCTACCTTCCTTCATAATCCAAGCAAGCTCCGCTTTTCCAATTTAATGGTTGGTGATCAATTTCAGCCCGCTTAAGACTTGTTTTATTCTCTAGTGTGGTTGTACACAAAAATAGAGTGTCATTGGTTCTTGATATCCTTGTCACAGAGTAGCTACAAACGCTTATCCCTGCATTATTGAATTGCATACTTTTCTTTCGTCGCAATCTTCTCATGGCACGCCATCCATAAAAGAATCTAGCTTTCTGCCTAGCCATGTTGCACAGACGAACTCTCTCTGTGGAACTAGTTGATCACCATGGTCATTTACAAAACACTTTCATTTTAAACTTTCTTACTTGTATATCTTTCCAATGTATGCTCATCACACAAGATAGTTTTGCTCTCGCCATAATGCCTTTTCATAATTCAAGAACTACTGGGCTAGCTAAGCAACCTCCAGTTACCTCTGCTATCTTTTATGTAATACTACAGTCCACTTTTAACCTGAAGGTTATCTCATTACATTCGTATTCCAGAGATACTTAAGTTAGCAATTTATTCATATATGTTAAACAAACTAATTCTACTCATTCTTTCTTTTTGGTTTGCATTAAGCTTTTCTGTGCTGGTTTTGACTTTAGCGATGAACAATTTTTACCTATCCAAACAAAAATTTCCAGATGTCATTAATCTTCTTAATCACACTTGAGGTAAAGGCAAGCACATCATCCAAAGACAAGATAATGTCATGTATAATTTTCGATTAGCAAAACTTCCTATAAAGATAAGAAAGTAACTTTTATTGCCCAATGCATCATTCCTTGGGAAGAATGCGACCGATCAAAGGCAAATATAAAGGATTAACATTGAGTCATTGAAATAGTAATTCCCAAATAGCTATGAAGTCGCTATTCAAAGAAAGGTGTTGATATATTTATGATTTTTCGCTTTTTACGTACCACCATGTAAAAACTTTAAACTTCTTAGGATTAATTTCGGATGCTGAATCACTAAAACATACGATGTACCTCAAGCAAGATTTTAATGTATATTTCATAATATTACTAAAATGTGCCAGAAACATCATCCTGCAGCATCAAATTAGTAAGACACATCCTTTCACATTTCGCGGATAGTCAAGTTGATTGGTCCACCATAATGTCGAATCGATTAAGATACTCCATCACAATCACAACAAGAGATGAGATATAGAATCTCCTCAAGTGATTCTACTTAACATGCAAAAGTAAGAGATTTGCCTTACCATTGATATTGAA